>CM056205.1:15653084-15958084 GCA_029692085.1 Gymnothorax javanicus
GTTTTTGTGAAGTTAGCTGAGTTGCACTTTTTTTTTTTTTTTCCCCATTTAAACTGATCGCAAAGGGAGGACAAGGATCACTGCCATTTACACCCCTGTCAGAGGGAGACATATGGGTACAATCTGCTGGTGCGCAGCATTGAAAGCCACAGTACTATTGAGCCAGGATACTTTTGATAGCCCAACATGCCAGGTCTATACAAATATGCCAAAAGCCTAAACTGCCCTGTTAAGAGTCATAAACCATCCCACTTTTTTGAGTTTTACTAATATTGTATCACCGATTGTATGTAGTCTGCTAATGAAGACTGTGGTCAGATGGTGGTAATCCAAAACAATTCATAAACCAGTTTATTCAAAACCTCAAACACAACATGGCTGGCACCGTGTAACACTGAGAACATGTTGTACAACATAGTTCTTTAACCAAATGGTTGCTTGACTCTGGATACTTTCTGAGATGTGACATCAGGGAATATGGATATACACATGACCGTATATGGGAAACAAATGAAACGATGGCTAATTGCACGTGCTCACTGAAAGTGTAGGTTTGACCAGTTTAACACTGAAAATAGGCTCACTGTAAATGCCTGCCAGAACCTATAGAATGCTGCATTCAATGACGCACTAGCCTGGTCAGGGCCAGATTATGGCAGGTTATTTCACTGGGTCGGTGCAACATACTGTTTTCTCTTCACAATTGTATATAACATGCATATTTAATCATGCATTTAAATACATCGGGGAAAGCATCAAGAAAGATGGTGTGGATAGGCAACCACAGGTTGTGTGTGTGTGTGTGGGGAGGGGGGAGGAGAGTAAAATCTCGAGAGAGAATTTGTCCCACTTTGTTGTGTCACGTTGAAGGAGGGAAGTTATTTGAGGTGAATCTGGCGATTGCGAAATCACCATCATCATCGAGTTCTTGTTCTTCTTCTGGCAGACAGATGCCAGTACCGCAATCAGTGCTGCCTCTCATCTTCTAATCCAGATGCTACACTCACTCATCGCACCGCTATGGTAATTCTTGTAATAATCAAGCATTCTTTCGAGCCTTGACAGGTAAACATATGAAATGTCACACCGGTGAACAAAATCTGCATGGATCCACTTTCCTCAAATGAGACCCTGAATGTCTAGTGTCTGTGAAATGATTTCTCTTTCCACACATGCCACTTGTGGATTATTTATGAAATAAGCAGAGGAATGACAAATGATGAGACTACTGAATGGGCGCTAACTCACCTTGAGCACGCGCTTCCTCCATGAGAACTCATTGAAACACGCCAATGTAACAGCCATGTTCTTCAGGGGCATGGTGATTGACAGGCCCAGACGGGTATGAATCAGTAGGAGCAGGGAAGATTTTATTTCTTTTGCCTAGGGCAATTACTTTGTTTTCTATTTCAAATGAGGGGAGACACATGCAAGGCACTATGTATGTTTATATTGCCATCTAGTGGTGTCAGGCTCTATCGCAAATTGAAGCTTATAATTTAATTATTTTTGGTGTTCCCCTTAAGTCAGAATGCTTTGAGTTAAAGAAACCCCGTACGGGATTAAATGGCGTCCTGCCTTACGGCTTTCCATCAAACAAATGATTTGACAGGGAGAATCTTGCTTAAAGACTGCGCTGTGCAGCCATTGTCAAGTGTACACGCAGCGAGTGAGCGAGCCTCTCGCCTCAAGCAGCAGGAACTGGGTGCTTAATTGCTTTGTGCAGAGTAGCACTGAAGGAGGGGAGATAAACAGGCAGACCTCTGCAATTTCGGAGTTTAACAAGGACTCTGCCATGTTTGAAATCCTGTCAGTCATCACTGTACATTGTGAACATAGCAAACACAATTATCTATAAAGAGGGATAATTATGGCCTGCATTCCCCGTAATTATTTATTTATTTATGTATTTATATATTTTATAAGTGGTGGCCATGTCTCATTTCTCACGAATCTAATTTCAAATAAGCATCAATTAGGAAAGGATAAGGAAAGGACTGTGATCTGCGCATTTTTTTTTTTTTTTTTTTTGGCAAGATTTGATTGACAGTATCTGAGTCTAAAGGGCCACCCGTCTCTGGGTGAGTGGGGGAGGCTTATGTGTTATCATTAGCCTTCAGCCAGAGTTATGGTCTTTCTATGCCAATCAGAAAGTCCTTTTCTAATTTCTTAACTTTTTTTGAAGTATTACATGTCATAATTTAAGTCAGCACCATCTTGGAATCATTGGTATACTTCTTTCAGGTCATGTACTGTAAAAGACGATGGAATGGGATGGTGGCAATGTGATTCTTTAGCATAAATGTATAAATTTATGTATCTTATCATTAAAAATAGACACGATTTAGCTCTGGATGGCCAGGGCACACCAACTGTCTGGGTGGTACCTCTGAGTTCAAAGTAGTTTACACATTTACTACTGATGAACGTCCCTCGTCATCTTGTCATCAACAGTTTTTCTTGAGGAGCTGCCCCTGCATTGGCTGCCTTTTTTTTCCTGATTTTTGTGTTGGGTTTGTCAGCAGCACAGCTGCAGGTTTTTGAAAGCAGAAAATAGAGTTTGCAGTTACTTGAATTTCATGTTGCTATGGTGACTTGATGTTCAAAGTGATATTCATTTTTTGTATTTCCAGAAAATAAAAAAAAAGAGAGAGAGAGAAAATTTAATTTGTCTCCAGGATGATTTAAGAGTTGTTCACTCCATTGCTGAGCTTGTTGGGTGAGTTAATGGACTATAAGTCACAATCTTGCAGGAATCATCAACAAGAACAATGTCCATGTAACCTAACATCTGTTTCAACTGGGTTTTGACAGCATGTCTTCAAATGTCAGTTGAACTTATTATGACTAATACATTGGTTCCTAGTAATTTTAATATGAGAGAGAGAGAGAGAGAGAGAGAGAGAGAGAGAGAGAAGCAGTGTAGCACTTACAGCTTTTTAAAGAACACCTCATAATGCTGAAGTACTCGTCCTTAACTACAGCACTGCCCCAGCCTATTCACCTTGTCCGCCGAGAGAGTGTCAAATATTGCTCTCTCCTAGCCTGAAGCTCTCAGACACAACAACATTCACGTCTTCATGTCTGCAACTCGTGAGCCTAGAAGTCCCGCAGGATAGCTGTTTTCAGAGTTCCCACTAATACAGCTACCACATAATGCTTATGTTGGATTAAATACAATAATAACAGCAGCTACGTCATTGGAGATACATGCTGTCTGGATTTGGACAGAATCAATATGTTAGGAGGGGTGTAATACCTGTGTGGTTCACACAATATTGGATGAAAATAACTACGACTTAAAGTTTGCAGTCTGTTTTAACTCGATATTTATTGTTTTCAAATCCAATGTTTGGGCTATGAAGCCAGGCAATAAAAACTGTGTACGTGCGCAAATATTTACATGCTGAGACCTACAGTGACCTTCAGCAGTGCAAGTTAAGCTTGCTGCCAGTTTCACTCTCTCATTAATTAAACCTGTGTATGCTGGCCTTCCTAGTGGAGATAAACCTTCCAACATCTGTAGCCCGCTAGTACTGGAGTTTCAGAATTCCCAAATTAAAGATCCCCAGCCATTTATATCTCCTCTTCACCTAATGAGGAAGGCTCTCTTGTAGAACTGAGTCAAGCAAAAAAAAAAAAAACCACCTAATTGTTAACATTTCTCCGGATCCTCGTATGGCTTTGTATTTTCATCAAAGCCTTCATTCGTTTGCCGGTGGCAAAACCAAGCTGTTAAATACTTTGACGGTTCATGCCTCACATTAACCCATAGCCCTCAGGAATTAGAGGAACAATGCCCACCCTCCCAAAGCCTGGTCCAGATGGAGCTCACCAATGTTTACTGCCACACTCGCACATATCAATAGAAACACAACTCCCATTCTTCTGCATCCTCTAAGACCATTCATGGAAAGAGAGGGAGACAGCTTAAGGGAGAAAAAAAAACAGATTCCGGGATGTAAAATATTCATAACTAATATGCCCTTGGGTCTCCATTTCCTCCTTTCGAAGACAACTGTTGTATTGTGTTTGCCCCCGAGGCTCCAATGGCTTTCTTTTTTTTTCTGCTGCAAATTAGCCTCGGAGATACACCGGCCTGCAATAATTGCTTTTCGGAGGCAGTATTAAGGGGGGTGCAGGCACATTTTTTGTAGGACACTTTCTATCCCTGAAACTGATTTCCTTGGCCGTTCTCCTCTCTCATCAAGAGCAGGCAATCATATTACACATGCAGCAAAAGCAGGCTTTGGTTGACGGGGGTTATCATAATATTTGCCACTGCTTCCTTCACACTGACATATACTCATGCATTTCTCTTTTTTTTTTCCAAGGGAAATACTCTCTTCACTGCGATTTTGTTCTATAGTATGAAGAAGGGACATGATGTACTGTATATGGGGTCTAAAAATGTGTATTTTATAAGTTCCTGAACATTACATAAGTGACATAAGCCCTCTAAGCAAAGAGCTGCCACCATTAGAACCTTCAGTTATTTTCAATGAGATGACTACAGATTTTGTTAAATAACATTTGTGTGTAAATTCTTCAGAATTTTCTGAGGGTTGAGACAGATTGTTTTCTTAAAATATAAGCATTTGATCCAGGTCTATTCTGAACATGTTGCAATCAATAAATTGTAATATATACCCCTTTGAACAATTCCACTCACATGCAGCCTTAAAATTGTTTTCTGTGTGAATGCAGTTAGCCAGATTTTGCTTGGCAAGCATTACAAAAATGTATGTGTTGCCTTTATTCTTTTTTAATCTAATTTGACTCTCCTCTAAGGACCATAAACCTTTGAAAAGCTGTGCCTAAGTATTGGAACAAGGAGTAGAAAGAGGCTTCAGACCAGCACATGAGGGGAAGTCCTTGATCAAGGGAAGAAATCTGAGACTATGGGGCTAAGATGATCAACTTTTTACTGATGCTTCCAAGTGTTTTGTCTCCCCTTCACAAACTGTTTTCAACTTCATATTGATGACTGTGGAAATTTGAAAGCTTGCTACCACTACTACTACGACTACTACTACTGATGATAATAATAATAACTATAGGGTGTGTCCGGAGACCACATACCCCGCCCGCGCCCACGACCTTCATATATGGTCGATATTTTAGAGGTTCTTTTTATCTGTCATATCTGGATCGGATCAGACTACTCATGGTTGTTGCCGTCCCTGGAGGACAATAGTGTGTTGATGTTTAAGTGATTCATTAGGTTTTTGGTGGAGTTATTAAAGAAAATGTCGAAATTTGCCCTGTCTCCCAATGTTAACGAAATTTTAAAGTGATCCAGAATCCACAGTTTGATCCGGATCTGCACCAAAAACTGATCCCTTCTCACTTGGACCATTACCAACTCCTCTGTGAAATATGAAAATGATCCGACCAAAACTGTGGCCTGTAGGCTGTCCACAGACAAACACACACACAGATAAATAAATAAATAAATAAACAGAGACAAACACATAACCCCTCCCGCACTTCGTTTGCGGGCGGGGTAATATAATAATAATAAGAAGAAGAAGAAGAAGAAGAAAACATTGTCATCAATATTCCCCGCCACCATGGAATCCCAATTTCGGTCATGCTTAGTAGCATACACAAAATCATTTCATTCATCTTGGTGTAGTAGTGTCTGAGAACTTGTCCTCACTTATCGGGACGGACGGATGGACGGATGGACGGACAGACAGGTGGTCTCCCTTGCAATATCCCCCACTCCACTTCATGTTGTGGCGGGGGCTGATAATGGGGAGGTGTAGTTGGTACTGCCGCCTCGCAGCAAGAAGGCTGTGCCTGGGGCCATTCTGAGTGGAGTTTGCATGTTCTCCCCCTGTTCATGTAAATTTCCTCCAGGTACTCCAGTTCTCTCCCACGCTCCAAGGACAGGCATATCAGACTAAGGGAAGACTCTAAATCGCCTGTAGGTATGAATGTGTGAGTGTATGGTATATGAATGGTAGATGTGCCCTGCGTTGGATCGGCGAACTGTCAAAGGTGAGTCCCAGCCTTTCGCCCATAGGTAGCTGGGATCGGCTCCAGCTCCCCTGCAACTCTAGTGAGGAGGAAGCAGTGTGGATAATGGATGTATGGATAATAATACTAATAATTGTACTACTACTACTACTACTACTACCACTAGAAATAATAATAATACTAATAATAATAATAATGATAATAATCCTTACATTTTTCAATTCATTCATCCATAGCTGTTAAAGGCTGTCTCGAGTCCAGTTACTACTTTCTTTGGCTTCCTGTGTGGTTACGCTGCAATTATTCCTCTCATGTCTGTTCGGCCAATTTATGGCCAAACTATTAATCTGATTTCGGCCAACTGGCTTCCACTGAAACAGAAAGGCAGTGCTGATGTCACAGAAAATCTAATCCTTCTCAGGGTTAGACAGAGGCAATGATGAGGAAGATTGCTTCTGTATTTACCAAATACAGGGGGCGGTGAAATAATCAGAAATTGACACAAATACCCATTTTGTGAGGCAAACAACACACTGTTTTTGTTGAGGCTGTTTGTTTTTTTGTTTTTTTTTAGTAACATACGATCCCACATTTTTTTTCTGATTCAGAGTATTACATTTGTTTAATGCATGCCTGTAATCTTGCTGCTTGCTGATAAGTCGTACCTTGATGTATTGATGAACGTTCATAATGTGTGAAAGTGCACCACTTTTTCCGAGAGAAAGTTCAGTGGGTGTTATGATTTGCCTATCCCTGTTTGAAGGCTAGTCAATATGTACTGTGCTAATGAAATGGAACTGTTAAGCTCAGGGGACTGAGTGGAAAGGTGTTTAGACAAATTTCACTACACCACCGCCATAGTGGTCATAAAGCATGAGAGTGAGGGAAGTTACCATTTGATCCAATTCTGATTCATAAAGATGATAGTGAATGGAAATAACATTGCTAAATTATTGAAATAATGATTCAATCATAAGCTCTTAAGTGTATGATTATTTAAATCCAAACAGTGTCTTTTTTGGCCTGACTGTGTACACAATTATATGATCAATTATGTGGTGTGAAAGTAGATTAGTACAACTGTCAGGCTATCTGCTCTTGAGACATTTTTGTTTTGTTAACAGTACCCTCTGATCGGCATGAAACTGTTGTTGGATTTATTCTTGCTCCCAGAAAACACTTACATGTAGGCTATTAGTCCTACAGAAAGCATCTATGGCTGATAAACTGTTTCAGAACAGGCATGAACCCAATTCTGATGGCCTATATCTTTATCTTGAATATTATTTGACATGAAACTTTTGAGTACTATGTGTGGGCACTTTGGATTTATAACTGATATATGGGGACGTTTGCAGGACCATAAAAGAGCTTGCTGTATTCCCACAGCAAGTGTCACAGATTGGCTATCTTGGAGTAGGAGCTTCTGCATCGGATAGAGAAAGCATTTTGCAATATTCACCTTATTGATTAAATTACAAACCTAAAAATGATAAAATGTATTCTTGGCTGTGCCACAGCTGCGAGCCAGTCATACAATCATGAATGTCCGTAACTCACCAAGTAGCGGAGTGATGGAGTTTGCTCAGTGCAAACAAATAATGGGAACTGTCATTGAGAAGCTAACGGAAATTAGCATCACGATTGCAATAATATTAACTGTCCAGCCATATGCTAGGTTTTCACCTAACTTGCTTTTTTATTTATTCTTTGTGTAAACGTAGTGCCAGAAGTTGCCATTAAGAATTGACTAAAATCCGTTGCAAAAATTGTATCCGACCAAAACCTATTTTAATCCATGGATGTGATGAAGTAGGTTGCCACTGTAAAGAAAATGAACGGCTTGCATGAGCATGATTTGGTACATTAAATTGCCAGTAATAGGCTATTATTTAAGATTCGAATGCTCAAATGTAGGTTGGAAACTTACGTGCTTCAGCGCCAATATTGGATATTGGACAATTCTTTCAGTTTTATGCGGTAAGATGCCGATGTTAGACACTTACGCAGATAAGCACAATGGCATCCTATCTGATGCCCTGTACATGGACAAGATTTTCTGTATACCTATTCTTAGACTTTCTTGCAATACACATGGCGTCTGATAAAGCATTGCTTGCAGGAGGGTTGTCCACCAGAATGCCGGTGTACTTTGAAGATCACGTGACTTAGTGATGGAGGTGAAATGTCTCTATACATTACAACCACAGATTCTGTGAAAGGCTGACAAGAAAACAAAAAAGGTAATCAGAAAAATAACCCCTAGTTGTCAGTGGCAAAGGGGAGTAAACTTTAATTCAGATAATGAATACATATTAGACACTTTATCCACGATCACTTTGGACCAACAACGTGCCATTTTGGATCCATAACCATACCAAGGACTCAAGTGTGCTGGCTCTTGTTGGGTTTGATGTGGTTGCTGATGTTACAGTAAGGATAAAACATGAACGCCAAATGAGTGCGGAAGATAAGGTGAACTGTGGGCACCTAATTAGTCAGTGGGGGTGGCAGGAGGTTCTATATAGTGCAAGGTGGGGAGCTGCCTTCCTGGTTAGCTTAACCCCCCTCATCTCCCCAATGCAAGCACCAACAATGCACCCTCCAATTAGGCTACCAGCAATGCATCCATTTACCATTTTTTTCCAAGTGTTTTATTTCTTCATAATTAGACCATGGTGGTTGCTCAAACAGCCATTTTCCTTTTTTTTTTTTTGCTATTATTTCAGACTGAAAAGAAAGTTCGAGTGAGGTCCAGAGATGTATAATGATTTCATACAAGTATTGAAAAATTGTGATATGAACAAAACTATGAGAAGAGAAGCGGGGAAAAAAACAAAGGAATTGGCTTTTTTGCGCACAAATAGGAAGGGTTCACAGAATCCAGCCCAGCCAGTGACCTCCTAAAATGACTTAACCTGTCTTTTAGATGTCATCCTTGACCCTTTCTCTTGTCAGGCTGAAAATGTGGCAATGCAGGCCACATAACGCAGTTCTTCAATTGATGTGATGTGACACAAGATATCGGATGGCAGACTTTTGACTGACACATTAAAATACGTACCTGACAGGCTGTCCTTTCAGAACTGATGGAATAGATGTGCCTGACAGGCAAAATTGTGGGCAGTTAACGACTGTGTGCAATTGATAGGCTATAAACGTATGACTAACAGGCTATGAATAAGTGACTGAATGTATGACTATACAGCACTGAATTAGTAACTACCTGTTTATGGATTGTATGACTGGAAAGTTATGAATGTATGACAATAAAGCGCTGAATTTTGGAGTAGCTGGTTATGATTGTGTGACTAGAGGGTTATGAATTTAGGACAGGCTGCAAATGCTTGACTGACAGGTTATTTATATAGGACTCGTTCACTAATTTGTGACTGACCAGTTATTAATGTATGACTTAAAGCGATGAATCTATGACTGACAGACTAGCAAAGTTTGACTGGGAGATAATGACAGTGGGACTTGATGTGCTAAGGATGCATGACTGGAACTTTATAGACGGGGCAATCCATGTGCCTGAACGTAACCTAAAACAGGTTTTAATATTTGTTTAAATTTGGCATTGCATTGGCCTACTGTGAACCCATAGCTATCAAATATACACAGATCTCCCCCATATTGTAAACATTTGAAGTACAGATGCAATGAGCAATGATGCTTTTGACATACGTATACTCTGTCAATTAGTCTTAGTAAATTACTCATTCTGTCGAAGTAAATGAGTCGATCAATTGTTTGTTTGCTAATCAGGCACAGTAAAGAGGAACTGGTTGAGAGTAATCCTGCGTTTATTGGTGATGATTTTGTCAAACTTTTCTCCAACGGCATACTACTGTTGTACAGCTGGTTGAGAAATCAGCATGTAGTGGTGTGTTTACCAGCAAAACTCTTTTGTATAACTGAGTCTGTACAAAGGAATGAACAATGAAAGTCGGGATTTTTTGTATTGCAAATTGATACTCATAATTATTTTTCTTTGAGGAAGACCAGTATGGATCACATTTGTGTAAACCTTTTATTGCCTAAATCAGTTTTTTTTAATTTTTTTTTTTTGTAAAACCTAATTATGTGATCGTGTGTGTAATAAAATGTAGCCTTCTTTTTATGATCATTATTTCTTTTTTTATTGCGATGTCACAGTTTTCTAGGTTCATAGGCAGCACTCCCAGCTCAGAGCATCTTCTCCTGTCCATGGTCATCAGTTCAATATGGTTCCACAGGAAGCCAATAACCTGATGCACTAGAGCAAGTCTTACTCTAAATGGCTAAAATGAAAAATTTCAGTGGCCTGGTCCATGTCCTGACTTGAACCTCTTTAAAATTCTGAGGCAGGATGTTTAATGGACGCATTCATATTCAAAAACTCTCTGCAAACAAGGGCAGGCAAAAATTCCTCTGCAGTGATGTGAAAAACTGATATCTAATTATTGAAAGTGTTTAGCTGCTGTTCCTGCAGCTGCTAAGGGTGGCACAACCAGCAATTCAGTTAGGGGGGCAATTACTTTCTCACATGGGTCATATAGGTGTTTGATAGCCTTTCTCCTTCAATACATTAAATTATCCATTAAAATTGTATTTTTGTGTTTCTCCTTGTTGTGGTTGTATTCTCTAACATTTTCTATTAGTATCTGAAACAATTTGGTAGCAAACAGGGAAAATTAGGATGTGTATAATGTCAATGAAGCAAAGTGAAATATACAAAAAATGAATACTTTTTCTTATAAATGTAAAAATGTTATTCAAATTCCCATTCTATAAAACTCTTCAACAATCTCCAAGCATTGCCTGGAAAGGATCAAAAGTGAAGTTCAGTTCAACAGGGAAATATAAGGACATGCACTTGTGGCTAATGATCTTGCCACAGTAGTTTCTCTTTCCTCACTCTTGAGAAGGCATTATTTCGCATATCCATAAACCTTTATCAAATGTATTAATAGCCCAACACACAAAATGATATCCGATTTGGTTCAGGCTGATATATACTCATTAGAGCCCGTGTCAAGATTTGAATTGTACTAATCTTTATAGCTGAGTGCAGAGCATTTATTATGGCTTGGATCTGTATTGAGCAATGCCTTGTTTGATCAAAGAGAGAGACTCTCTGAAGCAACTCTAGATGACAGCATCATTCATCTAGTCCTTAACGCTGTGAATCGGATCCCTCTGCCTCAACTGTAAACTACATGGTCTGTGCATCCATCTGTATATTTCAGTACATCCATAATTCCTTTGAGATATTTATGGTCACTTTCAGTTAAAATTTTGACACAAGACAGTGAGTCTCCATGACTTGGCTGTGGCCTTCCTGGCAAAGGATTTCATACTTTAAAAATGGATTAACATCATTCGGTCGCATGATGAGATGGGCAATAAAATATGCAAAGATGACTAAGTAAAAGGGAGTAAATTTAACTTCATGACTCTGTTTGATCATGAAGCCCCTCACCAACAATTCAACCTTTTCAGGCTTGTGAGGCTTAAATGCGTAAAATAGGGCAAACTGGCTTTAATGTGGGTTTCTTCCTGGAACTTCAGAATCGATTTCTTTGAAGTGAAACCTGCAAATTAAGGACTGTTCAGAGTAATTTTATTTCAAAGTAGAAGATGAACTTGAAGGGCTGTGATGTGTCCAAGCCCACATAATACTAGAGACAGCACTTCCTGAACAAACTTTCAAACTCTGAGAGGCACTAGGGAAGTGCACACACAAAAAAAAAAAAAAAGGAACTTCTTCCATTTTTGCCCTTTTAAAACAAAGATAAGGAATCAGACCATATAAAAGATACGTTGTGCTATTGCTTACCATTGCACCATCTTGCTGTAAAGCACACAAGAAAAGAGTGACTGATAAATGCCGATCAATAAAAATCAAGTGAAAAACTGAACAAAGTGTAGCCCGACTTCCATTCATGATCAACATATGAAATTCACTCTCCCTAATAAAGCAGCAGTTTGAATAAATAATTTATTTTGCCACTAATTAATTTGTTGTGGGAAGATATCCAACCTGAGTGTGGAACTGCAAGTAGTTCCAGGGATGGCATCTCCATCTGTAATTCTGCGGGTTTTCAGTTCTCGTGCACTGCATGCAAAATACTCCCTGGAAGGCCAGTTCCAAGGCAGCTGCTGATAAGATATTTAACACAAAGAGCATTGCTTCAGTGGGAGAGGAAACCTTAAAAAGCACAACTATTAAATATGCATAATCACATATTCCTTATTTAAATTCGGGCTGTTTTTTTTTTTTTTTTTTTTTTCAAATAAGCAGACCTTCTGGCAGTTAATAGTATGTTTTTAATAAACACTAAACTGGAAAATTAGTGTGACTAAAAGTTTTCCTTTCCTCCACTTGAATGGGCAGACAGCAGTGTTTTATCAGAAAAATTATGACTTTGACTGAAATTCAGTGAAATTTGGAAACAAATGCAGAGTTTTGTGAAATATGAGAAAAAAAATTTATTAACACAGCAGGAACTTTGAATACCCGAAAAGCTTGATTAGAATTACATGAGTATCGTCATTTGGCCTGTTAAGGGAAAACCCTTAAAAGGAAAACAGTGGAATATTTATCTTCTATCTAAAATCAATTCTCTTTTCAGGCTTTGGAGGAACTAAACTCAGTACATTGCCTTGAGGGTTGATTCCTGAGCAATGGCCGAGTCGTGTTAGCCTGGAGCACGCAAAAGCTGTAGAGTCACTCTGAGTGGAGGTGTTGCCAAGCAAATAATTTGGTTACGAAGAATGCTGAACCTGAATTTACAGATCCTGCTGGCTGCTGTAATTCTATCACAGCACGAGTGGCATTCAGAGCGAGCCTTCAGGAAACCAGAGCACAAGGCTGACAGAATTATGCGGCATACTGTCTGTCTTTGCCACAAGATCCAATCAACAACCCGACGCAAAATCAAATGCAACCTGTGGACTAATTTGCGAATAATCTGTAATTGTTTGGACTGATGCCTCAATGGTCTGATTCACAAGATGATTACACAAATTCATCCATTCTGATGTGCACAAATATAGTACATGCGAACATGCTAACGCATTCATACACAGACACACCAGTACTCACTCTCTCTCTCTCATACACACACACACAAACAACTTGGTTATAGTTATTGTATGTCATGGATCCTTGGAAAAAAAAAAAACTGGATAGACTTGTCAAAAATATGCAATTATTTTGTGGTCAGTTTCCTTTGCCACATTTTAAAATTTTATTTGTCACAGCTATTGCAAGATTGCATGATTATTATTGAAAGATGTATTCCATCTTTGTGCTTTGTTCCAGCTGATTTGTCCCGTCGGTTTTCACTCCGACCTTTTCAGCAGACAGATATTTTGTTGAGCTGCCATTTAGTGAAATCAGTTGTTCCAAATCAGGCTGGTGCAGTGGCTGGGCCTGTTGAATATCCTCTTTTGTTAAGTTTGCACATTCTCCATGTCGGTCTCCACTGGGATTCCTCTCCATAGACAGTGGGTCTCCTACCAGTAAGATAGATAGATTAGACCTTCCCTATCTGTCTATACCATATCTATCAATGGAGACTCTTAATTAAGAATTTGAAATTACCAGTAAGATAGATAGATGGTGAAACCTTGACTCAGACTGAATTTATGACTGATTTTTTTTTTTTTTCTATCTATTTCTCCATCTATCTATCTATCCTCTACATTAAGAATTTGAAATTACCAGAAATGTATGGGTGTAGTCATGAAAATGAGGCTGGGATAGAGTCCACACCTAAGGTAGCCAAATAATGTTGATCATAGGAGGATGAAAACCTAATGCATGGTGGATATCCAGGAAGCAGTTTGGGAAAAACTGTATTTAATGCTTTATTCTTAACTTGAACAGCCAGATCAAGGGAGGAAGATCACGGCAGAGCAGCCTTCAATGGTGACTGAGCAACATGCTGTTCCTGGATCAAGGACAGTGCAACCAGAGGCATCAGCTAAAAGGCATAGCTTTTTTAGTGCAAACAGTTATCTGAGGACAACAATTACACTGCAATTTTTGTGTCAGTTATTGCAACTCAGTCAATGTGTCATTGAGAAAGTGAGCCTTCAGGGAGATGTGACATTTCAGGCAAATAAACTCATATATTCATCTCTAATGTTGACAAAGGGAACATCAATAATGCGATTAATGATGGCTTTAAATTAATTCAGTATCTGATAAATGCATATGACTCACTCTGAATTTTGTAAAATTCTTTGTTTCAATCTTTCTTTCAAATGATTTCTTCCGACAGTTAAACCAGCAACTGTGGGCTATAAAATGGCCAGATTTTTTTTTTTTTAAAGTGGCAAGTATGGTTTCTTGTAATTATTAAAGGGCCCATATGATGGAAAAAATAAATTAATATACAATCCAAGTTAGTTTCACCTGTGCAGTGGTCTCTGCTGTGCCTAAAGTGTTGGAAAAATTATAATCCCAGATTAGCCACTGGATTCCTCTTCAGCGTTGGGAAAGTGCTTTTTGAAAATCCTGCAGTTCCTTGTCACATAAACTGGCCTGTTCTGCATCATTCAAGCCAACAAGCTCTGTTTGAGGACCCTGCTCCTGCCCACAGCCTTTCTTGTCCTCCTGATCACTCTGACTTATCTATTCCTTTTTAGTTCCAGCACCCCATATTCACTATTTGTTCACCATATGTTTACATTGAATCCAGGGAGGATGTCCAAGACTACAACTAAACTTGCCATTGTCAGGTGCAAGGAGCCGCACAAGCTTGCATTTCCTGAAGCAACTGCTGATGATATTGAGACACTGGCTCGATTTTCAGTACAACAGCTATTGTTTTGCTGAAGGACTGTTCTGTGAAGAAACTGCAGCTATTTAGCCTAATGTGCAGCTAGCTAAGTGTTTCTGTTAATGGTTAAACTGAATGCCAAGGTGTAGTAAATTACATGGGGAATGCAAGTCATGCTTAGTTGTGTATGCGAATGCTATCCTTAAATTTGTTTAGTCTGCACATTGTACTACAGTGAATGTTAATAACAGATTTAATTTAGCCAGAGACGACTTAGAAGGCTCCTTGCTAAGACAGGCAAATAGAATGGGTGAAAGCGTGAACAGAATTCAGTTGCGCCAGCATAGTGAGCCATTCACAATGAATGGAATGTTTGCAAGAGTCACCAGTTGTTACTGCATGTATGTGTTGCATTAAGAAAAGACGGATCAAAGCTAGTTATCTTATTTTGGCTTTTTCTTTGCCTGCATGGTAAAACAGGAGATGGACATGTGGGTAGGCCGTGGAATGTAAAATGTCAGCTCCAGACACAACTCTCGTGAGCAACTCTATCACAAATTGGTACATTTCTGATATAATGTGAAATTATAAATCGGAATACCTAAATAGGAAAACAGGAAACCCGATGGTCATGCGGGTAGTTTGTTGAATGTAGAACATCAGCTCCACACGCAGCTCTATCAAAATGTGATGGCATCAGTTAGCAAGTGGATAGCTGGCTGGTTAAACCTGCAAAGGGCAAATATTCTGAATAAAGCACTAAAGTGTGTGAAGGACTATCAGTGCATTTTATAATGCAATTTCCTGTAAATAAGCAACCATTTCTGTGTTCAGAAGATAAATATACAGCTAGAATATTTTTAGTGGTGATTAGCAACCTAACGTTAGTAACACAATCACAAACTGGTGCGTTTGTGATACATTTGCACAGTTGTATATTAGGAACACCAGGTGTCTGAAGAAACTCTGCAGTAGGCCTACTGACAAGAAAAAAATTACCCAAAATAATTGGTTATTTCTGCGACAAGTAAAATGACCAATAAGACTCTGCTACACTAGAAATGGACCAGTCTCGTATATACTGTCTCTGACTGAATTCCAAGTGCAGTTAAACTTGTATGATTACTTTAAGTCATGCTTAGTAATGTAAACTACACAAAGTCATTGTGTAATTTACTGCTTGATCTGGTCATACACTATATGTAGAAGCTGTTACTAGTTTATCCAGAGCTCGTAATGGGGTACCATTCATACAAAATGAAAGAGCATAATAAACCCCTACCAGGTAAATTACTGACTTTGCATTTGTGAATATGATTTGTAATGTGATTGGTTTGCTTAGAACACAAACAAAAATCTACTTTTAATCTGATAAGCACTGGTAAAATGTATTCCGCCTGGAACACAACGTAATATAATCTTTGCAGTGAAGTTAACACTGGGCAGAAATATTAGTTACTTAATAATAGTTAGCTTTGTAAGTATCAGGTCACCATAGAAAGCTATATAATTTATATTATATATATATATATATATATATATATATATATATATAGACAGACTTGTTTCTTCTGTCACCAGCCATCACAAAACACCACAGCATACGCCTGCCCACTTTGCCTTGCACAAACATAAAAACTAATGGCCAAAGTAGTTTGCCACCTTTACGATTAAGCGTCGTCATTATAAACATTACTTCAAGGCCTTTTTTACTGCTAAATTAATTTGCAATATATTTTTCCAGACTGCCACCATCCATTTGTAAGAAGCATTTCATTTTTATTTCAAATGCCACGGAAGGGGTCAGATGCAATAAAATGTGCGCATAAATAAATTTTAAAAATCACTTTGCATATCACTGTATCAACGCATGCATCACCAACAAGTTCATACCGATTAAATTACAATATTGATGTTCTGAGCACAGCCATCGGGGATGGTAGGAATTAAATTAACTGATAGATGAAAAGAATGATCACTCAACAATTGAATGAAAAAAATCAAATGAAAGTAATCATAATGTAGTTTGCTTGAAAAACATGCCGAGCCTGCTGCATTTACCTCTTGCCTAACCAAGTCTGACTGATGAACACCGAAAACCTGCGTATTCTCCAAATCCCTGACACCCTCTCTTCACAGAATGATTTAGAGAGAAACAAGCCTGGCAATGGTGTAAGCGGGTACTCCCAGAATCATCTCTTTCCTCTCACACCTACTGCCAACAGCAACCCAAGGGAAAGGAGTCTTCCAAAACATTTTAACATTTAATTTACAGGGACATACTGTTTCGGCACTCATTAAAACAAGAACAGAGGGTCTTGTACCAGACAGTTCTTAGATCATAGAGAATCAGAGCTATAGCTCGGCAGAGTGATAGTTATTTCATGGTTAATGAGGTTCTCCACTCCACTCTTCAGAATATCTCAAGAGACGCGTCATAACAAATACTGTGAAGATAAGGCTGCCTTTATCAGACATTACACTTACCCAAAGCCACACTAAGATCTTTCATGTGCTTTGGAGAAGGGGGCGTGCGCATGAAATTAGATTTTGTTCACAATTTGAACTCGAAAAACACTATTGAAAAGATTGAAAAATGACATTCGAGCCAGAAAAATCATACATACTGTACGCAATACTTTCACGTAGTTTTACCCGAGAAGCTGTTTTGGATGAAGGTAAGAGAATTCATTGAATGACAAGTTGTGTTTATTTACAGTATGTACGTGTCAGTGGCGGCTGGTGAACTGGCGATAGGGTAGGCTCAAAACATTGCTTCCAATCCCTGAATAAAGAAAAGTGTGTGAAGCCCGGAGTCGTAACTGGTATGCGTTATAAATTAAAACTGGCCACACCTTATAATGTTGAGTTTTTTTTTTTTTTTCAATCATGAATGTTGCTGCCAGGTATAAAAAAAAATATATACATTTTTTTCTTCATTGTTTCTAAATATAGTAACACCAATAAGGGATTTTTTTTTTTTTTAACAGTTGACAGCAACATTCATGATTGAAGAAAAAAAAGTTTATTTTTTACACCTGGCAGCAACATTCGTGACTGAAGAAATTATTATTATTTTTTTTTACACCTGGCAGCAACATTCGTGATTGAAGAAAATTTTTTTTTTTTTTTTTACACTTGGCAGCAACATTCGTGGTTGAAAAAAAAAAAAAAGGTTCATCTGTTGGCAAAATATGGTCGCACATTACACAGGCCACACTACCTGTAGGTATTTATCCCCATGTATGTTGGCAGATTGGTACGCATGTCACAGAGACGTGAGATAATTACGTTGTAGTAATGCAATGTCTTGAAGAAAAGTTTGTGTTCATAAAGGAAAAATTTGATATTCATGTTGCCATTGAGTCATCTCTGTCTTTGTGCATGTCTCAGTGATTATTGTTGTACATTGATTTTTGTACAATGTACTTAGGAAAGGAAGAGTAAATCTAGAACCATGGTTTTCAACGCTGGGACCCAAGCGATGAACAATTTTCTTGAAGACTATCTGAGAGCAGCCTGATTTTGGTAATCAGGGGCTTTGTCATTAGGTGATCAGCACAGCTTGTGTGTTAGCGCTGAGTAAGAACAGAAATGCACACCTCTTTCTGGCCCAAGCCATGAAATTTGAAACCAACAGTGTGTTAATACACTGAATTGACGAAAGAATGGGGAAATCTGCTCATCCAACGTCTCATTCCAAAATCGTGGGCATTAAGGAGTTGGTCGCCCATTTGCTGCTACAACGGACTTTTCTGGGTTGCCTTTCCCACAAGATGTTAAAGCATTGCCAGATATTTGTAATCATTCCATCCGCAAAAGCATTAAAGAGTTTGCACAGTGATGGCAACAAACCACATATGCACCTCATTCTGAGCACTGCAGTAATGCTGTGACAAGAACAGGCCTTACCCAAACAGCTCGAGGCATAAAATAATGTGGAATGTGATTGATTGATTGATACAGCATCAAGATTTTCCTTCAGCAGAATTAAGAGGTCTAGCCTTAATGAAAAAGATGCCCAGACCAAGGAGTCAGCATGAACATTTGGCCATATACTGTGCTTCTCCACCATAAAAAATGAGTGCTGTGGATCGATCCTCATTATTCACTATGTTTGACCATAAACCATCCCATATATTGGGCATGTGGCAAGCAATGAGAAAACAAATAAAGGTAGCGTAGATTCTATTGTACAGAAGAAATAAAAGTTTTCCATTTTACTGAAACTAACCCCAGTTGGTTACTCGTGGTTCTCTGCTGGTGCAGTTGCAGTGAGATGGCTTTCAGCTGTGGAAGGAGATGGCAACTGAATTTTTCCAGGCACTGGGTGCTTAAGGAGTGAATTTGGTGCAAAGCGAGGGTTTGCAAATTTGGATGTTAAGTAAGTCAGGAGAATATTTTGTGGAAAAACCTGCCCCCCCGTTGGCAGCAATAAGCTGTGGAAATAAAAAGTTTTTTTTCCTGTCGTTGGCAGCAATAAACTTCCGTAGAAAATAACTCCATGAGGTGTGTTGAACTTTGCTTGATCCAAGGAATCCCAACAGTCCCAACAGTAACTCATTGAAAATTGGACTTGGATGGATCAAATGTTACGTGCATAAATGCACCTCAAATTTCGACTTGTAGGTGGTGCTAGAGTGCTTGAGGTGGAAACGTAAGACTTGATGAAAAGAATCAGGGTGCTGTCCCCAATCAGTGTGACAAATTTCAAAACTTTTTACCTTACAGTTCATGGAGCTGCTGTAGACACCCTCTCCAGAAGCAAGAAGAAGAAGAAGAAGAGAGAGGCAAAGAGGAAGGGTGCTTTTCATTCTGCCATCATGTCCCCTCGCCTCCCTCACTTATGTCTCTTTGTCGCATTTCCGCTTCTCCCAGTGAGGATCTGTAAGAGAGATGCAAGGAGGCGCCACAAGGACGGAGGAGCCGAAAGCTGCCAAATGAGAAATCCGTCGATCCACCGAGGGACATCACATTTGGAGGTGTGACATTTAACCATCACACCATGAGATAAAAGACTTCCGCGTAGGATACACCTGTATTTCCTCGCTTTGAGCTCCTCCAGAGGCCACCTCTCTCCTCGCTCAGCACCTCCTCAAGGTGCATTTAAGGGATTGGAAGATCTTCCATGATGGTGGAGGCGGAATGATTTCCAGGTCAGAGAAGAGGAAAGGACGCAAGGAAACATAAGTTATTATAATGAAAAGTACCCAATGAAAAGCAATAGGCAGCTTCACTGCTCGGGCCCAATTGCTGAATGCATCTATTATATTCCCTTCCCTTATGTTTCTCCATTTGTGTAAATTAATTTATTTTTCGTCCATGAGACGTGTGATTATCAGAATTGAAGACCTGTGTGCAAGAAGTACCTAAGTCACAAAATAATAATTTTGAGATTTTGGGGGTCAAAGTTTTCAAAACATGTTGCAGATCATAACAATGGACAATGGAAACGCACCAGTACACAAGACTTGAGCGCTTCTTTGCAGAAATCTTTGGTATCAGATGATGCTCTGGCCATCGTGGCTTTTAATACTGGTGTCAGCTCATTTTTTGCAAAATGTGACTTAAGTACTTCTTGCACACAGGTCTTCAATTGAAGTTGAAATGAAGAAAAGTAAAAAAATAAATAAATAAATGGCAATTTGTACAATGCAATAGGTCATTGAATTGATGTCATCATACATTTGCTCACATACTTTTTTTTTAATGAGAAACGTTAAAAAATAGTGAAAGATAACATAAATAAACAACTAAAATGCTTGAATGCCTTCCATTTTACTGGTGTTCAGCACCCACAGTAATGTCGACTCTCTCCTTTTGGCTTCAAAGAGAATGACAGTGGGCCGCATCTTATTCTTTTTACTGGGAGAGAAAGCAGGCTTTCAATTTCAGCCAACTGTAGTTTAAGAAAATCTCCCAGCATTCAGCAGAGGTCTTTGGGAATCAGTTGGCTTTTTATGCTGCCCAGTGGATTGTGGAGGTGTGGAACGGCCTGAAGCTATTGTTTGGATCCCCCATGAGAAGCAGATATTCTGGCAACACATTCAGAGAGCTCTCCATGGAGCAAGATAATATCCCTCTGCCCGAGGGTACCCATCAATGAGTGATAAATACTCTTACTGTCTTCAAGATTATGAGTCCGATCTCACTGGACAGATTGGCGAGGGGGTTAGCCGGGGCATTTAAGGAAACGAGTCTTAATCTGGGAAAAAATAAATGATGCAGGAGGAGAGCGTGTGCTGATTATGTCCAGTGCATTTTTATGGTTTCATTCTGGCGGAAATTATTCAGAAGAAATTATCCATCTGTCAATCTAATGTCTAATTGGCTTGTCCGTGATCGGGGAGGTGTTGAAGCGTAACCCATCATGCACTGGGTGAGAGTCAAAGCCCTGGACCATGGCCGCCAATCCGCTGCTAAACTTGACAATCAAAACTTCTTTTCTCATGAATGTCAGAGTAAGTCTCTGACTATTTCTCTATGCCAAATGCAGACTGCTCTCTCAATGAGTAAACATTTAGAAAAAATTGCAGAAAAGAAAAGTAAACTTTCAGCATGTAAACTTTTTTTTCTTTCGGGTAGCGCATTGTAACAAACATTTACAAGCAATCCTTTTTTCGAGCTAGTCAGAAATTGTATGAGCTTTAGCTTAATGTGACGAGCATGCACTCTAAACAATGTTAAAAATCTGAATCAAATGCAACCTGAAGAGAACAAACAAATCAGCATTTAAAATGTAAAATTGTTATGAATTTTATCGTGCACTTTTAATTTTACAGAGATTAGTGAATGAGAAGCAATGGACTAATGTTTATGTTAATCTGTGAGAAGCTTTTTTTTTTATGTCTCATCAAAGGAGGGTGTCTACCTCTCGCATCATGGAGAGTAATATACTGCATTCATGAACTGAAGAGGACCTGCCCTGCTGTAGCAGTAACCCTGCCCAAACTTCTGTTTGAGAGGCAAGGAAATGCACCTTTATTATGGCTGAAATGTATCATAAAAGAAGTTTACTTTATGAATCACATAAATCACATTTTAGTTGTGTATGAAATAATTCCCCTGACTCCATCATTATGAGACATATCACAACAGTATGTTTGAATTTACTCATGTACATGTGCAAATTACATTCTGACTCATTTTACTAACACTTTTTTATGCATTTTCATGCAACGTTTTTTTAAAATAATTTATGAAGAATCTGCTACCCTGATCATGTAACCTTACACTTAATAACAGCAACAACATCAATAATAATACAAGAAATATTAGGTCTAGAATTGGAATAGCAATGGTATCGGCAACAAAATTCTGGTATCGGGATCAGAACAAAACTGAAAAAAGTTAATCTGTGCATCCCTGCGAAATACTAGGTTGAGTTTTAGCTCAAAGGAGAGTTGGTTCTTAGGTCTAATCAACATTTTCTTATAGAGGGGCTGCTTGGTTGGTTGGTCCACTCATTGAAAGCACTGCTTGCGGTTCATCAAGGTATTGGATCGAATACAGCCATACTTGCACAGACTATGGCCAGGAGCTTTGTTAGCGCAGCGCACAGGTGGCTTCACAGTGCTCAGAGATATGGGAGGCATATACTTTTTTTGGGTTAGCATAGTTGATTGCACAGGGACCACCAACTTGCCATCCAGGTGCTCCAAATAGCAATTTAAGCAAACAAATGTTTTGGTTTCATCCTCCTTTATTCTTTCTGTGCCCTCATTCTGTGAGATTTGAAACTGCGAGTAAAAAGACAGGCGTTTCGGAGGAGTACCGCAAATTGTCTCCGCTCTCCCAAGATAGCAGCATCAGTTGCGTACAAGCATGCTTGTACTGATTCGCCGATCGTTGACATTACAGAATCGGGTGGCATTGCTGATTGGGATTGAGGAAGAATATATGTATTTTCTCACAAAAAGACAGGTCTGGAGACTTGATCTGTTGCACAACAATAATCATAATCGATGCTGTACTTGAGTGGGGTAAAGACAGTAGTTCAGTCGTGTTTATGCTATTCACCATGATAACAGCCAGCCTGGGAACAAGCTTGAGATGATCCACAGAAGGCAATGCAAAATCACCCAGGGAATCTCTAACTCCAATTTGATCGGGCTCTTAATTACCCCCCTCCTATGAAGAACCCCAAGGGGTTCACTACTGCCACAGCAGTTCCTGATGAGCCAAAATCAAAGATGGGTAGGACCCCCAAGGACTGTAATTGACTCACAGGCAATGTCATTTATCTGATTATTAGATCGGAAGCAAATATTACATTTAAACTGTGGTCATAACCCTCTGCTGCACAAATTGACAACTTCATCCAAATATTCGCTATTTTTCAATAATACAGAAGAAAAATATGACAATGCGACAATACAGAGCATCAAACTCAAAATTCACTGTCTGATGTATTCAGGCATTGAAATAAACGATCTGGACTGTGCATGGAGAAAAAAAGACAATTTTTTCATTATGTTCACGAATGATTTATCTTATTAAGCTAAAATGCACTGTGTTGACCATTTGACCTTGACAGAGCTCAGGATTGAAAGTAATGCAAATAAAAGTATTTTGCATCTTAATAGAGCATTGAATGTGATAATAGAGATACACAGGAGAGAGAGGTGTCTTTTCTCTTTGTTCTACTCTGTTTCAGAAGCGGGTAACGGATACATTTTCCAGTCAAAATATTTCACTGATGACTCTGAGTGGGTAATGAATGGCATGCTGGGAGCACTTCTTTGCCACATTGACATCATTAAAGGTTGTCCGACCTCTCGTGGAGGTTATTAAAAGCTGCAGAGTGTGTTTACTGGCCCCTGGGAAGATCTCCCAAACCGCAAAGATCTTTCCACGGCCCCTACAGATTATGGGAATAGAATTATGAGCCCCGCCAGCACACGCTGTCAAAAGGGCCGGTGACAAAGAAGCAGCACTCGAAACACTTCCAATAAACTGAAAGGCTAATGTTGAAAATATCATATTATTACATATCATACAGACCCAGTGAGAGACAGAATGGCGTTTGACAGCTAAAGACGCGAGTGTATTGTTAAATGGCCAGTGGTGGGCAGTATACAGGACCAATGAGAGGCAGTATAGTGCAGAGATGCCGAGTTCAGTTATATTAGATAGGCCATTAGAGAGATGACTCTGAAAGATACAAGATTCCACTGTAATTATAAATAAACAGAAAAATACGGGATTCTTTTGCAGAGATAAAGAGCGAGTTATACAGCCAATAAGAGAGAATGCCTTTACAGGGCCCTTGAAACAATTTACTGTTAAATAACCAATGACGAGCAGTGCACAATACCAATGAGAGACCATATACTACAGAGATAAGAGTTGCAGTTTAACGGCCAAAAAGAGAGACAATTGTTAGAGATCCAAAGATCCAGAGTACTGTTAAATAGCCAGTGTGATAAATGATTCCTTTAGATACAACAAGTCAGTATATTGCAGAAATGTTAATCTATTCATATTAAAAAATAACTCAAACCCTCATGCATGACATTATTGGAATATTGAAAAAAATGTATTCAAGTCATTAAATTTCTCCATGGGCAATATGAATAAGCTTAGTTGGATCGGTGCATCATTCCTGTCACCAATTAAAATTTGATGACATGCATCAGGCCAGAGCTGGCAATTTTCTGAGATGCAATGCACGAACAGAGCATTGCGTGGCAAATTTGAACAGAGAAAGCTTTTGATAGGCGAAATGTGTCTTTCGAATTATGCTGCTCGATCACCCCACTAAACGATTGTTTGTCTCAACACAGAATGTGCATCTTTCACCAAATATGCGGCTGTCAGTTTAACAATGAAACAATAAAGAAATCGGTGTGTTCTTATTAAGTTTCTCTGAGATGTTTGGAATGTAAAAACAAACTCTTTCTGTTTACCGCTAACCACTAGATGTTGATGAATCTACCAAAGCCGATAAACTATGGGTAGACACTTTAAACTTCAATTAAACAAGGCAAGAGTGAAAGAGAAAATGTTGGTGCGAACTGAAGAGCCAGTTTACCGTTAAATAGCAAATGAGAGATAATACATCGTGGTCATTATCACACTGTCATTATGAAGTCAGTCAATAAATCACAAGGAATAGATGAAATCCAGTGGCAAGAAATTATGCATGCTTTGGTAATGTAATAGTTCAATATCCATCACCATCCTTAGTAAACTGACTCCAAACCCATTGATTCAGGCCCGATATTGTTTCCAAGATCCAGGACATATTCTGAGTTATTTTACTCGGTCCAGCCACTACAACTAAACCTCTATTCCCATTAAAAATATGTTAGAGCTCTGGGTGGTACAGGGATGCAATGTAAATTGCAACTGTTGTTTTGGTCTTAAAACTAGGCTATATGTTTTGCTACACAATTAGGGAAGGTCCTTTTTAGTCATGGAATAGTAAATTACTAGGCGTACACTTCTGTGTGTCTGTAAACCTATTGCCACTGTCAACCTTTATGGTCCACAGTGTTATTTTATGTGTCGTTCACAAATAGGTACTTATGACCTTACTTACACAGTTCTTATGATCTGCTCTATATATCATACCATAGTGGCATCTGTGAGTCATTTTCGACAAAAGCTTCTGCCAAATACTTAATAATAATAATTATGATGATGATGATGATGATGATCATAAAAAACTAATAATTAATTTTCAGTGAACGTTGAAGATGCATGGTTTTCCTTCAGGTTGTGGAATTTTGACTGATTAAATGGTGTGTGTGTGTTTGTGTGTGTGTGTGTGAGAGAGAGAGAGAGAGAGAGTGAGTGTGTGTGTGTTTGTAGACTTGTATAGCTATACTTCTGAAAAACAACTCTTTAGATCTTCAGATGTTGTGAGGACATTTGAGGCAGTGAGGAAATTTTGGGTGGTCTTCACAGAGGATTACAGAAGAGTATGGCTAACTGGCTAAAGTTAGGGTTACGGTTACAATGAGGGTGATGTCAAAATTAGAGTTTGGGTTGGGGCTCAGGAAGGGCTGTACAGAATGAATGCAAGTCAAAACAGGGTCCTCTGTGCGTGTATGCATGTGGGTTTGTGTGTGTGTGTGTGTGTGTGTGTGCATGTGCGCGCGTGTGTGTGCGCGCATGTGTTTCTGAGTGCATGCATACATCCGTGGAACATATCTGTGTATGCATACACTCAGTGGCGACACTATTACGTACAAATGTACACCTGCTTGATAATGCAATACCTAATCAGCCTGTCCCAAGGCAGCAACTCTGTGCATGAAAACATGAAGACAAAAGCTTCCCTTGTTGTTTATACCAGAGACATCAGAATGGGGGAGAAATATGATGTAAGTGACTTTGATCTTGGAATGAATGTTGGCACCAGATTTGAGTGATCTGAGTGTCGCAGAAACTGCTGATCTTCCGGAATTTTGAAGCAGAGCAGTCTGGAGAGTTTACAGAGAATGCTGCAAGAAAAAAAAAAAAAAAGAATCCATGAAGCAGAAGTTCTGTGGGCGAAATTGCCTAGTTAATGAGAGAGGTCAGGAGAGGATGGGCAGCCTGGCTCACACCAGCAGGAAAGTCAAAGTAACTGAAATAATGACGTGTTACAGCCGTGCTGGGCAGAGGAACATCTCCTCATGAACAACACTTTGAACCATGCTGTAGATTGGCTACAGCAGCAGAGGAACGCACAGTATCCCACTCCTGTCAGCTAAGAACAGGAAATGGAGACTACTGTGGTCAATGGCTCACCAAAACTGGTTAGGAGAAGATTAAAAAATGTGAAATAGTCTTCCAAATCTCAATTTCCACTGCAAAGTGCAGATGGTCGGGTCATAATTTCACATCAACAGCACTAATCTGTGGATCAATCCAGGTTTAGGCTAGTAGTGGTTTATGCCACATTAGGCCCCTTAATACTGTACCAATTGCATATCGTTCAATGCCTTTGCCATTGCCTGCTGGAGTATTTTTGCTGATGATGGGCTTCCCTTTAAGTTTATAGCTTTGGTCTCCTCAGCTTTCAATGACTCTTTAAAGCAGGATAACGTGCCATGTCACAAGGCACAAGTCATTTCAAGCACAAACATAACAATGGCTTCGGGATACTGCGGTGGCCTGTGCAATCACCAATCACCACAGTGGCTTGGAGTTGAATGGGAGATTTGCTGCAGGAATGTGCAGCCAGCAAATCTGTAGTAACTACTCGATGTCATTTTGTCGACATGGGCCAGAATCTCCAAGGGATGTTTCCAGAACAGAGCTGAATTTATGCCATCCACAATTCAGGCTGCTCTGGGGTTAAGGAGAGTGGAGAGAGGGGTCTTCCCAATATTAGAAAAGTGTAGCAAATGAAGTAGCTACTACAACGTTGTAATTGCATGTGTGTATGTATGTATGTATGTATGTATGCATGCATGCACGTATGCATATATATGTATGTGTATATACGCATGTTTGGAAAAGAATACGTACAAGCCTTTGAGTTGAATTGGTGACATTATGCTGCATATTGTGAGTAGTTTACAAAAACTCATATGAACAGCAGGATTTTTTTTCTTTTTCAGTGAAAGTGGAGGGTACTAACAAGGCATTAAAATACTCATTATTTACTGTACTGAGGCTTGGTAGGGCTTGTTTAAGATCATTAGTGCACTCGGTCTCCCTACTGAGAATGAGGATTGTGTAAACACTATGGAATGGGTGGGACCTGCAACAAAGACAGATGGTCCTGTTTGCATTGAAAAAATGAAGCAGCTTTTGGGCTCGTTAAAAGGCATCACTGTGTCAAGGCCAAGACAGGTTTGTGTTCAGGTGGGATTTGGGGCCAGGTTAGCGAAGCAAGTAGCCAGTTCTCCATCTCACAAGATTAATAAGTGGAGGCAAGGGGCCCAAGCTTGAGAACAGGAAGTGATACGGCCTGAGGTGTATGCTTAGGATTTTACACAGATGTCAACATTGTCTTAGGGCACATTTAAGAGGACACAGAACTGTCTGTGTGCATGTGTGTGCATGTGCATGTGCCCATATGTTTGTGTGTGTGTGTGTGTGTATGTGGACACAGTACACGTACTGTAAGGCAGCCAAACATATTCAGAAGGGTTTATTAAAATTGCCGGGACCCACAAGGAGATACTGGCCAAATTTATATTTCAAATAGCTGATCGAAAGTACTGCCCTCTGTTCATTATGCATATACAGTTTCAGCTGGTAAGGATGCATGGGCTCTGCTGATAAATTTTCGTTATATACTGTAGAGAAGTACACAGATATTTCAATCACAAATCAGGTAAAGAAACCTGCAGGGGATTTCAGTGCACAAAACAACCAGAAATCGACCTCTTGCTTCTTTTGAGCCTTTAAAGAAAATAACTGCACTTTTGAAGTATAACTCTGAAGGGGGAAAAAAAAAAAATAAAAAAGGGTCAGAGACTGTGCACATATTATGTGCCATCTTTCCTTGGGCCTGGATTCCAGCAACATAAATTATAAACTTTTCCCTTTTTCTTTTTTTTTTACATTAAGTATTAAGTTGCACGCATGGAATGCCTCGACATTTTGACATGTTCCTAGTATGCCGAAAAGTTTTCATTCAGCCAACATATTACAACGTAGAAATGAACTCAAAATTAAATGACAAATAACAAATAGAACACCTCTATGGTTCTCAAAGAGTAAGTGCTCTATTCCTGATTCAAGTCAAGACATTTTAGGATCTGGAATCCCCTCTGATGGCCATGGGGCAGCAATGACTCGTAAGAAGCACAGAAGCAAGATACGATGCCCTGAGGTGACGGATGTTCCCTGATAAAATCCCCAAAATAATTCTGTAAAAGACGTTAAACAAATAAATGCCCCCTTTGAGCCAAGTCTCCTGATTCAATTCTTCAGCAGGCAGACTAGAATTTACCTCATGGCTCAGTAACACCTGGAACTGAAACTGTATTTCCTTTATCAATTTAATTTGATTTTATAAGATGTGCAATCAATTTAATGGCTTGTGACTTTAGTGTCTTTATTTGGCACATTTTTAACAACAACCCAAATTACAATAATATTCAGAAAATTAACTTGAGGTCACTGACACAAGTCAAGTCTAGTTTCAGATAAAGTCCAATTCTGAATGAAATTTCCATGGAAAATGTCCATAATTAAACTGAGTCAGCACCTGTAAAACTGGCTTGTCATCTTCCAAATCACCTCTGATAGGTTCTCGGCTTGTTATTTTTGGGTTGGTGAAGAGATTCAAAAGAAACCAAAACTGATTAAAAAATGGTCTTAAACATGCATATCAGCATTATGCTGCACATGTTCAAAACAAGACAAAAATGTGAGGTTTGTTTCAGCAACTGTGCATCTATCAGCCACCGTGGGCCATTGTACATGAAAGCATCTAATTTGAACAGATAATTTTTTTAACTCGGTAGGGTGACATGACTGGTCCCTTAATGAAGAAGATCATTAGCACAGTCCCTGCAGCACAGAAAGCCACATGCTTTAGCAGCTGCTTAACTCTCCTATCATTACTAGAACAGGAAGACATGCCATTTAGCACGACTTAGAACTCAATGTAATCACCATCGTGTTTAGGCCAAAACATTGACTAGTGAGATGTCTGGCTGCTTTGAAAATTCCGGTGCATTATTCACATTCTTAATAGGCTTTTTCCATTCATAGCATCATGTGTCAAACGAGTGATCTGTTTAACCAGAACAGAGGGTGAACTGAGCTCATTCTGAGTGGTATTTCTTGAGTTGAGGACAAGTGTCACAGAGGTCTGGTTTAACAACTCTTAATTAGTTCTGCTTAAAGGGTGTTTAGAGGTGAACCAAAGTTGAAACATCACACACTTTTGTTCCTTAAAATTACTGCTTGATTAGATAATGAGTCTTTTGAAGCTAATGTACTCCATTTGATCCACCACAGTCCAAAATCTCCGACCAAACTGAATAGAGAGGACCTTTGACATGAGCCTGAGAATTAGACAGCTTGGCGCCAAAGCTTGTGTCACATTTTAGGGCTATTATGAGGCTGTTAAGTCATTTATTTTCAGACCAAGCATAATGCTTTGTTTTGTTTTTTTTTTCTTTTAAAGATTTAGTCATTACTTATAAAGCAGTGACACTTTGATGGCTTTGATGCCTTGCAGTGTCTTGTCACACTTATTTCATTAGCAAAGTCTTTGTTTCTGGCGTTAAATAAGATTTGCTTTTCATAATTGGACCTGTATTTTTAAGCCTGAAAATATTATATTAAAGGTTTCATTCGGCAAAGTTTTATTCAAGTCCATCCGATAGCATTTTCAGTTATAATAACACAAACTCAACTGGGGGGAAAAAAAATTCTACACCAGCTAGTGGTGGCTAATTTAGCAGTATTAATGTGGGCCTCAGTCCCCAGTAAATATCCTGTATTTCATCATTAGGCAGACCTCAACTATCTTTTGCAGTTATAGTGGCTGCCCTTAAATCTATTCGGGTTCCCTTTGCCCTTGAGGTATGAATTTAATTAGGCTTCATCTAAGTTCACCCATAATGGCTGCAGTAGCCAGACTCCAGACAGACACGTGATCATACTGCATCCACTAGTGACAGATGTAATTAGTTCCCAGACTCTTTGTCCCTCATTTTAGCACAACTGTTGATGAGATTAAACCAGCAAAATTGTAAATAATGTCCAGACTGTCAATCTGAAAATGGGTAAAGAATTTCTAAAATGAATACTACCACAATTATTTTTTTCATTCAGAAGCATAGAAATTTATGAAAAATATTTTAGAACAGAATTGTATTTTCATCTTCTTTTCTAGAATAAAAAGAGTGGTCCAGAATTAAAAATTCTGAGAGATACTTTTCTCCTTAGCAACAGGGGATAGAAAAAGGTTGTTGCCATCACAACTGTTCATCATGATCACTGCACAAAAACATATGGCCTCTCCTAAAGTGTTGTTGTTTCATGAACAGTAACTGCAATAATTTGCTGAGAAAATTACATGAGCGAAAAGTGTGACCACAAACAGCTCTAGCTGAAAGTCACAACAACAATAATAACAACTTCATTGGTGTTGACTAACAGAGAGCGAAGTTCCTGTGCCTGCAGTCGAACACACACACACACCACACAAACACACACACGCACACCTACACACACACACACACACCTCACAAACACATACATGTACACATGCACAAAGACACACACACACACACACACACACACACACGCACAAACACACATGCATGCAGACACACACACACAAACACACACACGTACACGCATACACACACACACGACACGCGCACACACACACATGCACACACACCTCACACACATGCACGAATGCTCATGTACACACACACACACAAACACACATGCACAAGCACACACACACACACACACACGCATGCACATGCACCCACACATCTGCATCCCAGTGGGCAGCCCCGCTAATTCAACATAGAGAAACATAGTGATAAAGCATCATACATTCACATAACCTCAAAGCCATTTGTGAACACAAAAAAATTACGATTAACCACATTTTGTTTCAATACAGGACACAAAAATGAAATGCCTAGTGTTCATATTGCAACTAATAAAATTATTTCAGTAATGTGTTTTGATTGTATTGTTGGTCTTGGCATTATTCTATGATCAGCCGATTGTGCCCACCTATGCTAACTCGTTAAGCGGTGGTCAAAAACACAGCATGACCTGAACAAACTGAGGCTAAAATACTAAAGCTTAAAATTCCAGTACAACACTCACTGAGGTTCGAAAATAAGGAGAAGTAAGAATCAATAAAGAATCTTGCTGAGCTCCTGTGTTTAATGCACCACTTCCTTCCACTTAGTTCTCCTGATGTTGCCTCGGATTTTAAGCTCCTTTCAGTAATTCATGTGACAGTTGTTGCTGAATTTTAAAATCTGAAACTAATCATGAACTAGGCTATCGCATTGCTTAGGAGCACCATTATTTGATGTTCTGATTACTCTCTGTGCTTAAATAACGACCAATAATGTGATTGCTCTGAATCCCAGAGCTCTCCTGTTTCAAAAAATTGTCAAGTTTTGCTATCAACAACGACTCCACCAAACATTTTTTGCAGTGTTGGCAAGGCTCAGCCTATCAGTTCCACATGTCTTTCCACTATTTCCATTTTGTTAATTTATTACTAGGAATATTACAGGAGTCTTACTAATCATATTTTGTGTATATCACACATCATCACATAGCATAAAGCAAAACACATCCGGCTCAAAACGAAAACACAGACATCATACAATGTTTACTTTGCTTGTTATACCAGTTTCTAGAGAATGATCAGCGTACTTCCCGTTATTATTTTGCCTTCGAAATGTGCCTGTCTATGGATCACAAGTCCATCAGAATTGGTGACAGCTTGTCAATGGAAGAAATAAGCATGCCGATATGAGAAGTTAGTTTTCCTTTCTCCTGATGACAGTGCATTGCAGGTAATTTCAAGGTTTTTGTGAACTACCAACATAGGCAGTAACAATGTGCCTGATCATAATAATGAAAATAATAAAAGTTCCACGAGCTTGAGGAACAAGATTCCCAAGATCTCTTTCTGAACCATCTGAACCAAGTGTCAGGATCTGAGTCTGTCTGGTTACATTTTCTGTGTACTTTGTGTTTATATTTATTACGTTCAATGTTTCACTGTTATTTTAGCGGCCCATTGTATTACCATAGCCATTCAGTGCATCCGTCTCTTTGCCTCGTGTTTTCTGCTTTCACTCCTGCACTGGCACCTCCCCTTGTTCGTTGTTAATTATTTGATATTGTTCCCTTATTTGTAGCCAAACCTCCCTGCACACCTCCCTGAGCTCACCACACCAGCAGCCCATCCTATTACTCATCACTTCTCTCCTATTGAGTATAGGTAGAGCTGTAATGTGATCCAGCTACTAATCAAAAGCTAATTTTCAACACATAACAGAACAGCGTCATTTTGAGCTTAATGTTAGTGAATTTAATTCAATAAGCTTGACTCCTTGTCTCACGCTCGGTCTGAAAGGGTTCAAGTGGGGATGGGATTGGCTGATACAATATACTTGTCTCCTAAACATTAGAAATGATTCCAACACATTCGGACAACAGTGGCGATTGAGAAGAAGAAAAAACTGTTATCACTCGTGTCAGGGTGCTGCCACAGAGCTTTAACACGTTGACTGCCGACTGCGAGATAACTCGTAATGGCGGGTCAGGGCTGGTGCTAGACCTAAAAATTCGGGCGCAAAAATCCATCCCTTTATTGACAACAATTATTCCTGGTTAATTCCAGATTGTTTTCCTTTAACACATTTTCCAATTCAAGAATAATCAAGTGGCAATTGAAGACACGGCTTCTCTCCCCCATGCGATCTAACAGCGACAAACTAATGGGCTACATTCAGTACAGAAAAATAATTTAATTATAAATAGGTCTATGCACTGGCACTCAGCAACGGTAATTTTTTTACAGCGAGAGCGGCATTTCAGAACTCTTGCGAATGAAGGTAATTTCGGCCACAAGTACGTAAACCTGTTTTTGCAGCACAGTCAAGCAACTTGCTGTAAAAAATAGACAGCTGTTCAATTGGAAAATGTAAATGGACAAAACCACGTACTTGTCACCAAAATTACCATCATTCACTGAAGAGTTTTGAAATGCCGTTGCCGAGTGCCAGTGCATGGACCTAATTATAATTAAATTATTTTTCTGAACTGAATGTAGCCCATTATTTTGTCGCTGTTACATCGCATGGGGGAGAGAAGCTGTGTCTTCAATTGCCACTTGATTATTGTTGAATTGGAAAATGTGTAAAACCATCTAGAATTAGCCAGGACTAATTGTTGTCAATAAAGGGATGGATATTTGCCCCCGAATTTTCAGGTCTAGCGCCGGCCCTGACCCACCATTACGAGTTATCTCGTAGTCGGCGGTCAATGTGTTAAAAAAAGCTGTTCATTTGCTATGAGTGAAGTGTGTGCCAACATGCTAACCAATTGAATTATCTTCATGTTAGGGATGATATTCAGGGCACAGCTCTACATAAGCGCAGTGTTATACTGTCCCACTTGATGGAACCCTAATATACCCAGCAGGTGATTACAACACGTTCAGTTGAGAATCATGTACTGCACTGCAAAGAAAGGTCTGCAGATCTTTTACCCAGTCTCCAAGACCCAGGGAGCTCTTGGTAAAAGATAAGAAAATATCCCAAAAAGAAAGGTTCCCCTCCTGCTGTTTATTTACATATTGCTCTCTTCCAATCAACGATGGGCAAGAAAGAACTTAGAAGCCAGAAAATTTGGAGAGCTTTGACATTAGGGGACAGCAAAACACTTCAATCTCCAGCCCTGCTGTTTACACCTGGTGTAGTGCCATGAAAAAGTGTTTTTCACTTCTCAATTTCTTCTCTTTTTGCTTATTTCTCATTGTATCCCTGAACGACGAGTCTTGGATACTATGAATCTGCAATCGACAAGCTGCGTTCGCCGCCGCTGCGTCTGTGGAGATTTTCTCGTGAGCGCTCTACAGGCCACAACTTTCAACCGATTTCTTTCATATTTGGCGTGAGCCTTGTGTGTGGTGAGGTCACAAAACCTATCGATTTTGGCAGTGATTACTTTAGGGGGTCTGGGGATACATGTTGACCAGTGGATGACCGACTGTCTAGTTTTTAAATGTTTTGGATCATCCAACTAATTTTAATATAATACAAACACAATATAATTAAACATAAAATAGGCTACAGCTTTTAAATGGACATTTCATTTACTGAAGATAAAGAGTCATTCAAAACCTTTACCATGCATGTGGAAAAAAAAAAGAACAAAATTGCCCCACTGAACCTAATAACTGGTGTGCCACCCTTTTTGCTATAACTGGCGATGAGTCTTTCACATCGCTGAGGAGGAATTTTGTTCCTCTCTTTTATTTGCACCATTGCTTTAATTAGGCCACATTGGAGGGTTTTCCAGCATGCCTGTTTAAGTTCAGGCCGCAGCATTGCAATTGAATTCAAGTCAGGCCATTGCAAAACCCTCATTTTGTTTCTATTGAGCAATTCAGAGGTGGACTTGCTTGTGTGCTTCAGATCATTGTCTTGCAGCATGACCCAACTGTTCTCGAGCTTTAGGTCACAAACTGAGAGCAGGACATTCTACTACAGGATTTTCTGGTAGAGAGCAGAATTCATGATTCTGTCCATTATGGAAAGTCACCCAGGTCCTGAAGTAGTAAAGCAGCCCCAGGCCGTCACACTGCCACCACCGAGTTTGATTGTTAGTTTGATGTTCTTGCTGTGGAATGCTGTGTTGGCTTTATGCCATATGTAATGGGCCCTGTGTTTTTCAAGACATTCCACTTTTAACTCAGCTGTCTTCAGAATATTATTCTAAAAATCTTCAGGGTCATCACAGTGTTTTTTTTTTTGGCAAATGTGAGACAAGCGTTTGTGTTCTGTTTGGTCAGCAGTGGTTCTCACCTCGCAGCTCTCCCATGAATGCCACTTTCGGTTAGTCTTTTTTTTAATGTGGAATTCTGAACACTAACCTATACTGAGAAAAATGAGGCATGTGGTTCTTTACATGTTTGTGTGGGTTCTTTAGTAACCTCCTGGATTGCTTGTCAATGCGCTCTTGGCGGAAATTTGGTAGGTCAATCACCACTTTTCAGAGTTTTCTCCATTTGTAGATAATGGTCCTCACTGTGGTTGGCTGGAGTGCAAGAGCCTTACAAATGGCTTTGTAACCCTTTCCAGAGTGATAGATGTCAGTCATTTTGTTTCTCATCTGTTCTTGAAATTCTTTAAAGCGCAGCATCACGTACTGCTTTCTTCACATTGTTGGACAGGTTCTTTTTACCTGATGTTTAGATTCAACAGGGCTGGCAGTAATCATTCCTGTGTGTGTCCTGTGAAACTAAACCCAGTTATTAATTAAATTGGTTTAATTGGTTGATGTACAAAATATCTTTGGGGGGAATTACTTTTTTCACATAGGGCCTGGTAGGGTTAGACAGGTTTTTTTCTTTCAATGAATAAAATCATCATTTGAATACTGCATTTTGTGTTTAATTTGGTCAATTTTGTCTAATTTTGAAATTTATTTCATCTGAAACATTTAAGAGAGAGAAATGCCAAAGTAGAATCAATAGGGAAGGAAGGAAATACTTTTTTTTACAGCACTGTGCCTGCCTTGCTAATATCTTAGCATGGAGATTCTGAGAGCAGGGAAGCTCACTGTTCTGATGGGTTAACAATTTGTCTCAGGTTTTTAGCCTCAAGAACAAGGAAGTGATATGTTAAAAAAGCATAATTGGAAATCAGAGGGAAAATTAGCATATCAGACCACTGCCTGAGACTGAGAGAAGAGACAGAGGTGTGATTGCCATCAAAGGCACATAAAAGGCACCATCTCATTAAAAATATATATGTCTACTGACTCTAATATGTGTCCAAGTATGTCTACTCTTACATACCAACTCTGAATACTGCAGGAAAAAATATGCATTGTAAATTAATGAAATTCATGGTGTAATATCGGAATGAGCATGACAGAAATAAATGCATGTTCGGTATTATATGAATCTACAAATTGCTTTCTGCTAGAATGTTGCATTTGCCAGGATTCAGTTAGGCAAGATCATGTCCCATGTGACTCTCGAAATACTCAGCTTGTGTCTGCGTTAGAGGTCACATTCAGTTGATGTACTGTATAAATATTTGGACAGTGACACAATTCCATTGTTTTAGATATGGATTTGGATATGAATGCAAGTCCATCGAATGTCCCCAAAAAACACGAAAACCCAACGTGCGCGTGTGTGTGTGTGTGTCTGTGTGTGTGTGTGTATGCGTGCATGTGTGTGTGTGTGTGCGTGTGTAAATGTAACCATAATCCCGACTACGCTTGGCAGTTGATAAATGAGAGCACTGGCTCATGGACATGTTTTGAAAACATTCTTAGGAAGGGATGTAAAAAGGGGCCACAAAATCAAGAGCAAATTGTCTTTGTGATATTTAAGTTAATCTCATGTCTTTGATACAAAGTAGTGCAGCAACATCACAAACTACCAATTTTGCAGTAATGGCAGCAGAAGCAGTGTTGCTGTTGAAAGTGGTACCTGAATGCAGCCAAAAAAATCATGTGGCTCTTTTGACCTTATCCTGCTTGTGTTGTATTATTGTGATATTTGAACACTACTAATAGAAGTAATAGTTGATTTTCAGCACATTTGAGTAAATGTATCAGAATTACAATGATTTTTGCTCTGTGTCAATGATAGCACAGTGCTGCTTGTCAGCTACCATGAGTTTGACAAATCTTGGATAGTTTAAGAGAGCGAGTCAGTGATATTGGGAATCAAAGGTTGCCCATAACATTATGTTTTTTGAATGGCCGGGATGTTCACAGCGATGTGTTGTAACTTTAATTAAAAAGAGTTTATGCAAATCACAGATTAAATACCTGAGCTGGGTACTTGGATTGTTTCAGTTTATATCCAGCTGCGTAAATTGATATAATATGAAACCTAAGCATTCAAGCTGTCGTAGCTGAGTAATTCTTTATTGTTGTGTGGGGGAAAAAAATGTCTTTGAGATTCAATGATCATCAGAAGCGTGGAAATTATTTTGAAGCCAATTACTTTGGCTCATGTTTAGTAATTAGAGCAATGCAGAGTTTGATCTTCAGTTATAATGCACTTTGTGTCCTCCACATTGATGTGGTTTACATCCTGTACCATCAGTCTGAAGATCGTCATATTTATTTGTCCATTACTTTTCTTCATTGAATTCTAGTGAAATGGCATTTGCCAACATAGACAGAGCCGTTCAATGAGACTTTGCTGCCATCTGACGAGGCAATTTCAAAGTTTGATGCCAGCCATTTCGATCTCCTCGACAAAACGGTCCCCTGGGACAGATGGCTTTTATCAGGGGTGCTGGAGTAAATTGGGCGATTCTCACTGTGCATCCAAACACACTATGGGACAGCTTTTATGAGCGCAGGATCAATACAAGACTTGCTGCACTTTCCTCTACCCTTTCTAAAGTCAGCGAAGAAAGAGAGAAGAAAGGAAGAAATCCAATTCCCTAGCTTTTCCTCCGCTCCCCAGACGAGGCCAATGTAGCAATCCTGGTAAAGTTCAAAACCGAAGGAAATCTTCAAGAACGACGAGAGACAAAGAAGGTCTGACACCAGGAAAAAACATGCTTTTTTTACACTGAAAAGGAGATTCTCAGTGTTAGAATTTTATTTATTTATTTATTTATTTCCAAATCCTCAAGGACGGAATCACAGATCACTTTTTAAGCTCACATTGAACGTAGTGTGGCAGGCCAAAGGAGGGCACGGGCGGGGATTGAACCCCAAACTCCCGGGTAAGAGTCACATGCGCTGACTGCATTGCCAAAGAGCCAGGCTCATTGGCAAGGTAGCCAGGGCGCGTACTTATTAGATGGCATTTCTAGTGACAGGACCCACCGACGGTCACAATAGCAAATGAGCAGAACCATTAACGAGGAACCTTCTAGTCCCATGAAAAACAATCACAATGGCGTTGGCTATGCATGATGTTAGGGGTGAGAGAAGGTGTGAAAGAATTTCCCTCGCTGCTCATTTCATTGATATTTAGAAGAGCACTTCCACCTAGGCAGTAAATTTAATCAAAGAAGAATGTGTCCGACAATTCAAAAATAATACATTCCCTAGAACCCGTGTAATGTTTTATTTGCCTTTCGAGTCGCTGCATAAAACTGCTTGAATTTGATTTAGGGATGGCTCTTACTTATTCATTTTTTAACATTGTGGAATGGATGAGACTGGATGGATTTATGTGTTTTAGATCAACTGCATATGCTCAGATAATTGTACCTCAGGAGGAGCGGCAATTAAGAAAGAAATACACGATTAAAAGCAGGTCAATATGTGAAAAATACAGGAATACAGTACACTAATAACTCATTTGTCATACAGTGATTAGCATGGAGTCGTATGTTACTCTTATACCAAGGTTTCCACACTTATATGTTCTTCTGAATACCATTTTCACATTTTCACCCAAAAATTAGGCTTTTAGGCTGATTTTTTTTTTCCACAGCAATTTGCTAATGGTTCTTTGAGGCAGCTAAAGCTACGATTGCAATGTCTAGAGGTGCAGTCGCTTGGTCTGTTTCATTTTATGTAATTTAATTCTAGTAACACGGCAGCATAATTCCAGCTGAGCAGTTGTTGTTACGTTGTGGCTTCTCCCACTTATCCTGTGGTCATTGGGAGAAAATGCACACCTTCAGAACATCCTTCCACGAATCATAATTGAGTATTCAACAGAGCTCTGGTATATGGTATGTATAATTTAATGACTGCCCGTAAATTTAAATGGCACAGTTCAATTTTACACCTGTTTAAAACTAGCATTGCTGGAAGACAGTTTTTATGGTCTGGCAATGCTATTGGGGTTGTACAGAGCTGCAAAGTGTAGTGTTACTGCCCCTCAGGAGGAAGGGTTCAAATCCGGTCTGGGCCTGTCTGTGTGGAGCTGGCTTGTTTCCTCTTTGTTCATGCGGTATTCCTTTTGGTACTCCGGTTTCCTCCCACAGCCCAAGGACATGAATGTCATGCAAATTTGAGAGTCTAAATAGCCCATTGATACAGTATGAGTGTTTGAGTGCATGGGTGTATCCTGTGATGGATAAGCAAGCTTTCAAGTGAGTTTTCCTGCCTCTCGTCTATTGAATGCTGGTGAGACAAGCTTCAGACACTCTCAACCCTGAACTAGAATAAATGGGTTATTAAATAAGCACCATAATCCTTTCAACATTACTATATGTATCCTTTTTTTTCTGTGCATTAGTACTTAGAATCTGAAAGGATATAATGACAATGAGGTTGAAGCACAGACTGTTAGCTTAAATTAAAGGGTTTTTTCATCTGTGCAGCATGAACCATTTGGAAATGACAGCAACTTTGGAACATAGTCCCCCCATTTTTGGTTGGATCAAAAAATGGAAGACAGTTTATCATGATGCAGAATACAGCAGTCATTTTAAACATTTGCTCACCAATCCTTTGCACGGATCGACTGGCTGCAATGAATCTGCCCAGGTGATGTTCTATCAGAACTGTACCACAGCCATCTTCAGCTCTTTCTTGTTTTGGGGACTTTTTGCTTTCAGTATCCTCTTCAGCATTTAAATTGTAGGTTCAGTTGGATTCAGATCCAGTGCTTGACTTCGGCCTGCTGAACCAAAATAACAAAAAGCGTGCCACTGTCCAATGAATTATGGTGCTCACTGAACAATAGATTGATGAAAGTTTTATGATATTATTATATGCAGCTTTTCATTGCAAGTTGATCATGCTGCTTTCATGCTTAGGAGTGCTGTGCAATATTAAGATTAATAGTTTATGGCGGCTGTTGACATCCTTTTGACATTTACTTTAGAATGATAGTACACCTCCGTAGCAACTACCACACATTTCCTGACAGTTATTCTAAATATACAAGAAGACACTTTCAACTGCCACTCTTTTATGCTATTCGGTGAGTTGCAGCTAATGGAGGACCATTATTGCTTTCTCGAGGTCAGAATGATGGGCTCGATGTATCAGGTGGATGGCAAGGGCCAATGGTCAATTTGTGACCAAAAAAAAAAAAAAAACCCATGGCAGAAAACCCCATGTACAATTTGTGCAAAAATATTGTACTGATTGGCCCTGGATCCCATAAATTTTATCATCAAGTTTAAAACTATAAACAAATTTGTAGAGAGCACAATGGGTCTTAACTTTTTGACTGACTGCATTACTTTAGATTTTGCATAATCAGACGCATGGGCCCCTAAAGAAGCTTGCAAAACGTGAAGACAAATCTAATACAAAACTGCTCACTTATCAAGTGTAATATGATTATTGTGGTTGTTATTCCAGAACAATTTATGTTAAGCTACCCAAGAATAAACATACAAAACTGCTCACTTATCAAGTGTAATATGATTATTGTGGTTGTTATTCCAGAACAATTTATGTTAAGCTACCCAAGAATAAACATACAAAACTGCTCACTTATCAAGTGTAATATGATTATTGTGGTTGTTATTCCAGAACAATTTATGTTAAGCCTCCTAAGAGTAAACATAATTAGTATTTTTCCAGGAACAGGAAGTATGCCTTCAAAGTAAACAAGTAAAGAGTGCAATGAAAGGAAAAAAAACCTGTATGGCAGAATTCTGGCGGCTTAGCTTGGGACTGATGACCCATTTTTAAACAATTGCAGGTTCTCTGTAACATGATGGTCAGCTCACTGCACGCAACAATGCAGGCCACTGGATGGTCCATTTCACGCCAGAATGTGCCAGAATGTAATTTTTTAGACAAAACAATTCAGCCATAAATCAGTTCTGCTTCTGAAGGCTGCATTTTATCTGTCCCCTTCAGTAATGCGTATTTTTGAAGGAAATGACATAGGCATTAAAATGAAGAATGTGCAATGACGCCTGCCTTTTGCTATTTGTCCACTAAACCTCAACTAAAAATAAATATTGGAGATGCCATCGTGGTCAAAGGGATGTGTGAGAGCCCAGTTACTACTTAGATGGAACCATTCATATGACCATACAAGCGATTAGGACAATAGTGCCAAAATCACCAAAAAAAAAATATCACTTTTCATAAAAACAAATTAATTTTAATATAATGTTAATTGATTTTAATTACATTTAAGAGAGGGTCAAAAATGTTGTGCTTATACCCAAGTTATGTGCATAAGCATAATATTTAGCCATTACCATTTTCGTTGCTACAAGACAAACACAAATTTACTGCAGAATGTTCTGTTATAAACATGAATGCTGTGCGACAACTTTAAGTTTGTGTAAATGAGCTTGAGACAGTAAATTCCTCCTACAATACAAATGCATTGCTAGCATTCACAAAGCGATATTTCAGTGGGAAAAATAAACAATTTATTAATAACAACAACAACAACAACAACAATAATAATAATAATAATAATAATAATGATTTGTGGGACTTTGCCATTCAAACAGACAATATTCTTGAACACAACAAGCCAGGTATAACTTTTCTTGGTAAAAAGCAAAGGGAGTGTGTGATTATTGATGTATGATGTCCATTAGTCATGAGGATGGAGGAAAAGGAATGTCAAAGGATTGACATATATCAAAATTTGGAGTGAGAGGTGGCCAGTACAAGACAGTACTGGTGGCTCCAATGGTCATTGGAGCATTGGGAACTATCTGCAACGTATTTTTTGCCCTGGGCTTACGTAATAGGGGTATAGACAAGTATCTGGATGTGATGCCAAAGGCATGTCTGTTGGGAACAGCAGGATCATCAGGAGAGTGTTTGATATGGATGAGACCTCACGAATAGGAAAAATGCTGAATGATCTTAGGTTAATGTGAATTGACTTGACATTCAGCTTATTATTCCACCTATAAAATCAAATGGTGCGACCAGTGTAATAATAATGATAATAATAATAATAATGTCCTACTTATTGGACATTACACATACAATAATCATTGAAATCACTGTTGTATCACATTTCTTTTCCATAAAAATTTCAAATATGAAGTTTTGTAGTCCACAGGTGGTTTACTGTTATGTATTCAGACCATTAAAGGTCAATGCCACTCCCACATCAAGGGCAAGAGACCCAGCCAATGACTCTCTGCATGAGTCTCCTCAGTTGACTGAACCTGGACAAAAGCATGAATACAAATTTGTGCATTTCATGCTAATGAAATAGTAAATCCTTTATTTCACAGTATGGAGGCGCAGGTCAGAATAAGTGAAGCATTTAAGAGGAGAATAAATTATAAAGAAGTCAACCGAAATAAAATTAAACAAGCAACCATATAACACTAGGTCAAGTGAACATCACCAAAAAAGGGGACGAACCAACCCAAAATAATGGAATCCAGAATAATCCGGTGCTGACCGTAGTAAGGAAGCGCTCATAAAATAGGAAAAAACAAAATTTATGGCTGCAGTAAGGAGGCCGAGGGGAGATGAGAGCCCACCTTAGGTGCACAGGAGTACATGATTCATGGGGCACCCTAAACAATTTAGGGTCGGGTGTTGGGGTCATAGTACAGCAGTTATGTATGGTCCACACTGACAGTATACAGAGGGGGTAAAGCACATGCCTCACTCAGTTGTTAAATTGACTATTGGCCGTGAATAACTACAGCAAAAACTTATGAGCTCCAGCAGCTAGATTTCAATATTAAATTTTCATCACTGCGGGCCAACAAACTGGTAAGCAGAGAAATTATTGACGTGCGTGAAATTGATGATCCGACTGCATCATTTATGGCATATGCCTCACCCCCCTAATGAACAGACGGCCAACAGCACCAACTGTTTAAATATAGAAATATGGATATTGCACTTACATACAGTCTCCATCTCAATCATACATTTATACTAATTAAGGATGTCAGATTAATGGTGTAGGTTGCATGATACATAATCAGGGAGCACAATCTGTTTCAACAATAAATGCGGGTCTCATGCCTCTCAGTGAAGTGCTGATTGGGTATCTGGAGGGCAGGCAGCTTAAAATCCAAGATTTTCATTCGAACAAGCAATCTAGAGAAGCCTGTTTCAGTTTTCTGATATGTTGTAGAGCCTAAGGTTTGAAAACACAAGGGCCCTATTCTGTGCCCCCATCCTCATGTCATTGTTTTTGTCTCTGCTCATGCTTGTGCCTCTGCATGCAACAAAGGAGGCTCTATTAGGGTAATGAAAGGTAAACAGTGGGTCGTAAACAGAAAACACCATTATTACAGCCTTATGTGATGTGTGATGATCAGCAACATAAGCGGATGTTCTTTTCTTATAAGTGTATTTATGCACTACATATGACAAGCTCTTGGATGGGCGAGTATAAGAGATTCTTGAGCAATTGAACAACGCTACCCCAAACTGACTGTATCCCTCCCATGTCCCTGAGCTGCACGAAACCAATTATGCATTGTTTTCACGAGGCTACTGGCCGTAGTCGGCAACGGCACGGAGGGATTCTATCCAATGCCAAGGTGGTCACTCTTGCGCCACAATCAGCACCTTTAGCGAGTGAGTCGCAACCCAGCACCCTTATTTATTTTTTATTTAAATTTTTAATGAATTAATAAATTTATTTTTTTTATATTTACACCTGAAACAGACCAAGGTTTGTCTGCATCACTTTTCTTTCTCGAAGCAGTTGGATACTTTTCAGAGGTATTTCATAGCTGAACATCTTTACCTCCAACAATATTCAAGTTCAGTCGCATTCAGAAGCGACCTGAAGCCATGAATTTCTCCATAAAAATTCTAGACACAGACTTTGAATTTTTGGTTGCGACTTTAATACATTCTTTAATTCTAAATTGGATACTGAGTTGTACATTTTGATAAAGGTGGAATTAATGTCTGCAATTGACTTGCATTTACATTTAAATTGAATACATTTATTTTGAATGTTGGATAATTCAGGGTTGATGCATTTGTATTTGGTATTCACGGTGCCAGATACTAAGCGAAGGTGTCAACTGTTAAAACGGCTGGATTCAGAAATTGCGCCCATTTCAATTTAACTTCATTTCCTGACAGTATGCATTAAAAAAAAAAAAAGAAACTGATCTCTATGCGATGTCATTGACATTTACTGTCATTGTAGCCATGTTCTGAAGCAAGGGTAAACCGCATTTGGTGCACTGGTTTAAGAGCGTTGATTTCTGATCTGGACCATAAATATCTTGCCTGTGGGTGGCATTCTGCCCATAGTCCACTTTTTCCCCTCCCTTCCTGAGCAGGGTTTGTCATTTTCTCAGGATGAAAGCTGGCTCAAGACAGCACTTTTCACAAGAGTAACTGCGTAGAATCTGGCAGCGTAGCAGGAGGAACAGAGAGCATGGATAGTCATTTCATGGTTTGATTCTTGATTGGTTAAATTGCCGCAGAAATGATCACAAAATTCACTCAAACTGCAGATCATTTGAGATCAAAGATCTCTTGCTTAAGGTAGCCAATAAATCTCTGAATGTCAATAATAATGATACCCTCCACTTTGCATGATAATTGTAATTGTAATGATAATTAATATAATTTAAATACTTATAGCAGTGGTAGAGCAGTAGGTCAGGAATTAGCCATGTTTAAAATATAGGTAAATAAAAACAGGACACTGCCATTTTCTCAAAGTGCTACATGCTTCACCTGAATCATTTTACTTTGGATAAGTATCTAGCCTAATAAATTGCTAGTAATTGATAATAAATTGAAGAAATGTACTTAAATTTCTTTCAGATAGGGTATGTGCTAAAGACATTTCCATTGAAGTACCCAGAATTTCAATGATAAAATACTGAGTACTTTATCTTTTATCTATTTTTTTTTTTTTTAGTTATTAATGGATTTTACATGAATACTGCATCAGTTTATGAACGTCTTTCAATGGTAAGATCAGAGCACTCTCTCTGAAGATGCTGCAAACCTTTTAATGCTCTTATAAAAATCAATTCTATTAAAACACAAACTGAAGTACTGCTTAAATCCCACGCTCTGAAATAAAAATTAATTTCACCATTTCTAGTGACAAATTAAAAACTCTTCTTAAAACTATCCATATTCTTTTTTTATATCCACATACAACGACTGAGTTCTGCAGGCATAAAAAATCTTTATAGTCAGATCAGCTGTTTCTGACCTCTTTATCACTAAACTATACATTTATTGCCTTCTTTATAGATTTAGGAGCTAATCTTGCTGATACAAGCACAGCACTAAATGAAAGCCTAACATCAGTCAAACTTGTAAAAAAATAAAAAATTGTGCAACCCCTCAATGCAGTACAAACCTTTTTTTTTAAATGTCATTGGAAAAACACCTCTTCAGGTAATAAGAATTTCCCCAAATGTCAACCTCATAAACGAAAATTTGCCTGAATAATGGCATCCCTTGCACTCTTTTTGGAAGTGGAGTCATTTCAATGTGTTGTTATACACAGAGCAGATTTGCTCTGACACTGGTTTACTGGTGAAAAATGGTGAGCACGTGTAAAAGATATCCGCATGAATGTGAGACGAGGAAAAGTTTGGAGAATAGGGAGGATGCAAACGCAGCACTGAGAGAATGATTGGAAAGGCCTTTTTTAAGAACCGCAGTCCAAAACTCTCTGGTAATGTTGAACAGAGCATACAAGTGGCCTGTTTCAAGCTCTCGTTCATTGGAGATGCACGACTGTCTCAGACAGCTTAAGAGCGAGGCTTGTAATATATGAGGCACAAAATACTGAAGCTTGCTCCTGCCATTTGGCACAGTGTCGCTTTCGCCGTGAATACCCACGAACACACTGAACATCCTGTGACACCTAACTTTCTCTTCAAAAAAAAGTGCCTATCTGTTCAGATTTGTCAAGAGAATTTCATGCAGTCCCACCCAATACATTATTAGCCTAAGGGGGCAAAAGTTGCTATCACAACAATCACAGCCAGTTGATCATCCGTCTGGGAAATAATTTTTTCGTCTCCCTCTCATAAAATATGATACCTACATTAGGAATGCACAGACGTATGCATGAAGTAGAAATAGAGAGACAGTGTCACAGGCCTGTAAAGAATGGGATGCTTCCCACTTCCCTTCTATTGTATGGTGTTCATGCGTCAGCCTACGGAACTACTGTAAAAGCCAGCCAGCCCAAAGCTCAATTCTTTTTCTATTTTTATTTAACCAGTTGATGCTCACCATTTTGTTGTAGTTATGCAAGTATTTTATTTCTTTTTTTTCCTCTTATTATTGTGGTATTATTGCTACTTCCTTTATGTGTGTAAAAGATAGCTAAGGCAGCACAAGTTTATGTATTTTTTATTTTATTTTTTGGACCATCCTAGCATAGCATTCCTTAAAGAATCACATCTGAGTATTTGTTTTTAGCATATAGAGTATGTATTTGGTCATGTATCATCTTAACTGCAGAGTTTAATGCGTAACTGTATTACAGTGTGACCTCAGCAGATCCAAGTTTTCATGCAGCTCGTGTTCTGTGGGTGACAACAGGGACACTTCATCTCCATAAAGTGGAAATTTTATTTCATGCTGCCTTGTCTCATAGACACGACTCCATTCCATTGTTTCCAATTTTATTCCAAGTTGGCTCTTGCAAGTATTATTTCAGTGTTATGAAGTTTATCCCTCGATGAATCTTTTTTTTTTTTTTTTGCATGGATTACACCTGTAATTGGAGTTTGTTTCTTGGAAAGCCAATATGACTTTGCAGTAAATTACTCACTATCATCTCACGCACACACATGCATGCGCACACATGTGCTCGTGTCACATGTTATGAAGATGGAAGGAGTTTTTGCGACAAAATTGGTCTTTGTGGAGGAGAATGTGCATATGGAAGTGAATGGAAATGAGACCCTGTGCTTACAGTGAATGAGCAGGTTTGCTAAAGGAAAGACAGGATCCGACGCTCAGTTCATTTCTATAACTTTTAATGAGGAAGTCCATTCTGAAGCTTAAACTGCCCCCTGTTGCTGAGTATGACAGAGCTGCAGTTGTTTTGCTACAAAACCTTTACCTCTGGAAATAAGATAAACTAGCATTAAGCATGTTTATTTCATCCATTAATACATACTGAGTTGATTAGCACTGAATATGGCTACACTTTGGCTGATGCAGTTATGCAGTGAATTAAAAACTCCCTCGCCTGAGCCCCCAAGTGGTCTGTGCAGTGTTGTCCAAGATAATCATCAATTATTTTAAAGTAGTGATTAGACAGTCAACTTGGGCAGATTGTTGCTTCTTTTCTGCTGCAAGGAGCAAAACTAGTGTGAGTAGGAGGCAAAAATTACACACTGACGCGGGCCCTTTATTACTCTTGCTGGTCCATAAGTAAAAGCAGTTTTTCAGCTCAAATTTTAAAATTTGGCATACATGTTGACTGAAAGAAAAATTCAATTGTGGCTTTCTTCTGTGAATGTGTATTACCTTGCATATCCGTCTGACATCCAGCACAAAAAAAATTCTGTGATAGATAACTATTTGCTGATAAATTATTTTCCGCATTGTTGAAATGTATTAAAAACAAATATATTGCAATATTTATTGAAAGTCTCTTGTAGTATAGGTTCCTGCACCATAGAACATACGTATGTTTATCTGGGAGAAATCAAAGACCTTTTTGTCTAACAAGGAAATAATGAATTGCTGCACTTTGAAGGGTTTTAACAAGCAAAATTTGAAGATTATCATTGCCGACTAGTTCAGCTCAGCCCAGCTGGGATTCTACAATGGTTTAAGATAGGTTAATCTGGTTTTGGACTCTTCTAGTTTGTTTCGCGCTTAATAAAGCTGGCCAAAGAGGGTAGGTTGATGGAGTAAGCTGGTGGTCAGACTGATGGACTAGCTGACTCTACGGGCTGGTCAACAGCTGTTTGACCCATTAAGTTTCAAGAGCATTCCTTAAACTAACTTGACCAGTGTAGGGCGGTTTCAACTTGAATTTTCAAGAGTAATGTGAAACAAGAGTAATGTGAAAGGATATGTGTCAGATTTAAATGTGTGTGTGTGTGTGTGTGTGAAAATTAAGTATAGATTGTATCAACATGACAAAAAGATATTTTACCTGGCAGTTCTGTTGCTCTGATCTCCTTTCCTGTTCAGTGAGTCTCACAACATATACTGTTAACCCTGACAAGTGTGGCGAACTGAACTGTTTTGTGGAAACTGATTACCTCAAAAAAATTGAGTTTGCCAACTTAATGATCTTGTGTTCACAGCACTTAAAAACATGTAAAAAAAAAAAATAATAATAATAATAACTTTACCTTATTTTCTTTAAGTTCCTTCCACACAATGCAATTAAGTTTGCGTACGCAATTTTTTGAGGTAATCTGTTTCCACCAAAGATTTGAGTTCACCACTCTATCAGAGTCTACAGCATACTGCAGTATTCCTCATCTAAGACAACGACCAATCATCTATGACCTGCCTTCTCAGAGACAGGCCGACTGTTCCCACTGATCAAGAAAACAAGACTAAACTGCTTCAGTAAACTATAGCTGTATTCAGTACATGAATGATATAAGGGCATGTAAAGCATGTCTCTGAAGCAAAGGATACGCATTTAGTTTATACTCAATACAAATATGCAATTATCAACCCTACACCAGCTGATCGCCCACCTTTTATTAACTTCTGCTAAAGGAATACACGCCATAACACAGAAAATAGTGTCCCCTAAGCAGTGATGAGAAAACTATCCCTCTCGCCATGGCAACCTTTCATGTTCTCGCAGTTCCCTCTCAGCAGCAGCTACACACCCCAAGAGGCAGTTCTTTTCCTCACTGCTTCCCAACAGAGGAAGAGAGTAACCATGTCTTTACAGGAGTGTCAAAATCCCTCACAATCACTCGGCTGTGACTGACCCGACTATATTACAGAGAGAAAATCAAAGTTATACACCCTGTGTAAGCTTGAACAAAGTAAGGTATGATCCTGAGACCGAAACAGTTAGCGCAAGATGGTAAATGCTAATAGCATTCATAAGGAGTGACTTCAAAGGACCACTCGCCCTCTACTACATTGAAAACACTACAACAACAAATTTGAGGCTTTAATTGGTGAATTCAAATGTTTATTGAAATTAAACACTAATTTCAAATCTGATGACATCAGCACACTCCAAAATAGTTGGTATGATGACAACGTAGGACTAATAATCATATGACTAAACGGATATCAATGATTAGGCAGTGTGAAAGAAGTGATGTCAAACAGGCGAGCTAACCATGTTACAATATAAAAAAATCATCCAAAAAAGGCTGAGTCCCTAAAGAGCCAAGATGCGTTGAGGCTCGCTAACTTGCCAGCAGATGCATAAGTTTTGAGATTAACTTTCCTCTAAGACAAATTGGTGGGTTTCAGGCATTTCACCCTCTACAGTGTATAGTATAACTGAAAGGTGGAAGGAATCAGGTTGAATCTCAGTGTGTAAAGGGCAAAGTCTAAAACGACTTTCGGATGCGTGTGATCTCCAATCCTTTGGATGTCATTGTCTTGCGACCATAGTTATCATCACGACATGGGCTCAGAAATGATTTTGTAACTTTGGTCAGGGAACACCATTCGCCACTGCATCTACTGATAAGTAAGTAAAAATTTTACTATGCAAAGCTGAAGCCATACATCAACACTTCCCAAAAGCGCTGCCGACTTCTCTGGGTTTATTGTCATCTGAGATGGACAGTATCCCAGTGGAATCATATTTTGTGGTCCAACAAGTCAATATTTCAAGTGATTTTTGGGTAAAAAAAAGTGTTGGGTTCTTTGGACCAAAGACAGCAAGCATAACCTGAGCTGTTATCAGTGGCAGGTCCAAAAACCAGCATATTTCATGGTATCGAGGCATGTCAGAACAAATGGCGAGAGTGACTTGCACATTTGCTGAAGTACCATTAACCTTTCAACGTTCATCCATTTTGTTTTTGTTTGAGCATATTGCCACTTAAAGTAAAATGCTTATTGTTTTTGTACACTTTTGACTACAGGCATAATCACGGTCTCTTTAGAAAGGAGACCCTCAGTGTATTGTTCTGCACTGGTCAGAATATCATTGAGTGACAACACTGGAAATGTAAGTTTTAGTCTGGTGGAAAGAAAAGATTGTGTTTTGTTCTGGCTCTATGGGGTTGTGACCAAGCTTTATCAGCCTAGAAAAACAATGAAACCTCATCTAGGAGGCTTACCAACTGCAGGTTCAAATATTATGATACTGCAGCCAAAAAGTATTTTTTTTTACTAATGTTTTCTGGGTAATGTCTGTACATTTTTCAACGTACAACTTCTGAGACTCTAAATTTCTCTGTCTTACCCCGAGCTGTGACGTTCAGTTTTACATTGGTTTTACAAGACTGGCCTGCCTGCAGTTGAAATCTCTCTCTGATTGAAAATGTAGAGAACATTATGAAACACATTCTCTGATAACGAAGGCCCGGCACCATTGCCCTGATTAAGACTAGCATAATGGGGGAATAGGGGAAAATTCCCTTCGCTAGGCTCAACAAACTTGTGTCTTCAGTGCCCAAACACTTAATGAGTGTGATTAAAAGACACGGTTATGTTACACAGTGGGAAGCAGTCAATAGTGCCAGCTTTTTCGGACTCTGTTGCAGTTGTCACATTGCATATTTCCAATAAGAAATTAAATTGGCATGTAAGAACATCATATTGCGTTGTTGTCCAGTTTTCAATATAGTGGAGGGTGAATAGATTTTTAAATTTAATTTTTTTTTAAATTTTACTTGTATCTTCCATGATACGCCAAATTTTACTGAATAGGGGTTGCGTTATGCTCCCTGTGTTCCTTGCATGTAATATTTTAGTACCATGACAGAAAATAAAAATAAAAACTTCTGTGTTAATGGTAACCTTTAACAGGAAGTGTGAGCTAAAAATGCGTTTGTTACGCCCTCTTTGAGACTTGAGGCACACCCCATAGCATGGCAACTACCTCCTTTCTGCCTTCTCAGTCCATCTCTGTCTCTTCAATGAATAAAGTGAAAACATAAAAAGGTTCTTTTATTACTCCTTTTAAATTCTTCAATCTTTCGAGAATTTTCCACGCGAGCCATACTCATGCTGCCTGCTTTTTTACAGCATTTTTCTCAGCAGTCGGGTGAAATGGACTGATGAGCCAAAACATTATGATCACCTGCTTGTTGTGCTGTTCGTTCTCCGCATGCAGCCAAAAGAGCTCTGCCAAACTGGCATCCATATGAATGCCCAAACCCAGGGTTTTCCCAGCAGAACATCTCCCGGAGCATCACACTCCCTCCACCAGCTTGTCTTCCTCCCACAGTGCATTCAGGTGCCATCTTTTCCCCAGTTAAATGGTGCTCATGTACCAGTTTGATGTACTAAATGTAAAAAGAAACAAGACTCATCAAACCAGGCAACATTCTTTTATTGTTTCAAAATACAGTTCCAACGCTCACGTGCACTCGTAGACGCTTTTGGCTGTGGGCCGGGTTTAGCCTGGATATCAGACTGGTCTGCGTTTTTGTTGTTTCGTAAGCAGCGGGATGCAATGTGTACTTTGTGTTGTAACTCATTTCTCCCCAAGCTATCATTAATAACTTCTGTGACTTCTACCACAAAAGTCCCTCTGTTGGTTCAGACCATACTGACCAGCCTTTGTTGCCCTCGGCTGTCATTATGGAAGTGTCTCCAAGGTTCCCAAATTAAATTAAAGCTGCTTTGCAGCGATATCGGGGCCAGGCAAATTTAGGCAATTCTGAGCAACAAGAGGCAAAAAATGGAGGATAACAAGAAAGGTGGGATTACATCGCACATTTTGCATTGGTTGACATTTTGATGAAAGTTGCAAAACTGTAGCACGTACGGTTGGTTTGGGAGGAATTTTCAAAGTTTTTAAATTTAAACGCTTATTGAGGAAAACAATAAGTTCCTAAATAGGCAAATAACAAGAACATCAACATTACAAGGTCAATTCTGCCATAGCTGGGACTTGAACTCACAACCTCTGACCCCAAGAACCAACTTCTAACTCAATGAGCTAATTGGCTGGAAGGGAGAAGAAGTGTGAGGCTTCATTAATCAACTCAGGGAGTCACCAGCCAGGCAACAGTGTCAAGGAAGATTTCAAAATTATCAAAATGTCAAAATTTCTGTTATCAGACAAAAATCTGATAATACATAAATTGCAGCTTGACAGCATAGAAATATTGGTGATTTGTTTTAGTAATAAGTGTTTTGCTTCATCAGAGAAAATCTAATGTTTAAAAATGCCATTCTTACATTGACTCCAATTGTTCCATGAAAGCAGAATTCAAAATGGTTTCAAAAATTCAGTTTTTGAGAAAAAATTCTGATATTTGGCAAACTTCATCGACCATGATTCTAAAATATTATCAATTTTTTTCAGGAAGATTGAAAATGTATTTGTCAAGAATTGGCTGGTATATGTTTACAGTACTGTTTACAGTCAAACATTTTCATGCAATGAAGGCTCAATTTTTCATATATCGAAACGCCGGGTGATATTTTTGTGGAGGATGATCTGAAGATTCAGTACAGCAAATTTGGTGAAAATTGAGCAAAAATTGTGGGGCAAGAAAAGTTTTATAAGTTTTACAGTTTTTGAAAAAAAACAGAGTGATAGACTTTATAATTTGTACTAAGTTTTGATAAAAGTTTCTTAAGTATTGGGGCTACATTTTGGTGAAAGTTGCAAATCTGTAGTACATATGACTGATTTGTTGTGAATTTTCAAGATTTTGAATTTTAGAGGCTTGCTGTAGCGCCACCATCAGGACTATTGGCCTGTTTTTGCAGCTGAGGCAATCTGGCATGGGACTGGACCTTTGTGCAAAGTTTGGTGATTTTTTATATATGGGAAGTAGGATTTCCTAGGAAGAAGAAGAAGAAGAAGAAGACGAAGAAGAAGAAGAAGAAGAAGAAGAATACTGGCGGAAACAATAGGTTCCCGGCAGCTTTCGCTGCCTGGTCCCTAAATATTCAGAAGCAGCTTAATTATTTGGTGATCCATTACTGTATTGTCATTGACAACTAGCATGATTCATAAACTGAGATAGCACACATATGAGGTGCTTACGTTTCACACAATTAATTTGCATTAAGTAAGAACATTTCACGCTACTCTTATTTGCTAAGATTTTGTTTTTTTTTCTTCTTTTCTGTGGCTGTCATCCTGAAATAGGGTAGTAGCTAAATAATGTACACAAATGTGATAATCCTGAGTCAGTTCAACCTGAAACTAAGACTACCCTACTACTAGTCTACTGTTACGACCACTTGAATAGCTGATTCTATGGTTATTACTAGTAGTACAACCAGTGGCAGCTGAGGTGACACCTTCTTTAACTGTCAGCTAAGCGCAATATAAATATGTGATGCCAGGGACCGTCCTGCTCAAGAGAGATGTTTTAAAGAATTTTCATTTTTTTCAGGACCTTGGCCTTGAGCTAAATAGTTTCAAAACTTAATCAGGCTTATACCATTAAACAGCTTTCCTGAAAATTTTGTGTAATTTGATTGAACCGTTTTTGAGAGAAACTGCTGTCTGACAATTGGTACCACCAAAACAATGAACCTCCCCCTTTTTAAATAAAAATCCATTGTTGTTGCAACAATTATTATTGATTGCTGTGACTGGTGCTCAATAATTTCATTTTCCCCCCCATTTTTTAAATCATTATTATGTTTCCTAAACTGATAGACAGTCAACCTTCCTCCAGCAAGCCTTGGCTCAATAGTTTCCTACAAGCTAATCGTAAAAGAGAGGCATGGAAAATCTATCTGAGCCACTAATCATGTGGTCATGCAGATTATAGCCTGTGATATTCAACTAAAATAAGCAGTCCAACCAAAGAAGTGTGTAATAATATCCAGTTCAAATGAGCAAAGCAAAGAATTCTGCTGTGGATTAAAACCAGGAGAGAGCTGAGATGGAGTTAACTGTAAGCTTTGAGGAATGCTACTACAACTACTACTACTAGTAATAATTACTACCACAACTACTACTACTACTGCCACTATGACTCCGTTGACACCTAATAAGAATACTGCACAACTATCAATATTACTGACTACCAATATTATTGTTAATAATGATAATACTAATTAAATGAATGATGAAAACAACATTAATAATATTAATAATAATAATAATAATAATAACTAGAAACAAGTGGTGCCAGGCACAACAAACCCCTCCCCTCGCACATACTTTCACCTACTTGAACAAAATTCAATAGGGATCTATTCTGGGTCAGTGGCAATCCCTATACCGAATTTGGTGTTAATCTGGCCATTAGTTTTACCGCTAGAGTGTTAACAAACACACAAACACACAAACAAACCGAATTGAAAACAATACCCCTTCCCTCACCCTTCGGGTGGGGCGGGGTAATAATAATGATACTGCATCAGAAATGCAGATTATTTTTCACTTCTGCCTTTATATTTTAGCTCCATTTTGAAAAGTGCACTGCATTTGGACATTTACAGTAGCCTAATTAAAGAGCTCATTTTTTGCTCTATGGTCTCAGGCCCCTCCAAATGAGCATAAGAGGCATGAAACCAGCTTTTCCCAGTGGCTTTCCAATGTGCTGGGGAAAACTGTAAATTAGTGACATGAAACAGACTGTCCCACTGTGGATTGAGGGCCAACTAAGCAAATTAAAGTCAATGGTTTGTAGAGACATGTTAAAGGAAACTGTACTTTCACAAACTGCAGTGTTGTACCTCCTTTAATATACAAATTGATTGTATAATGATTAAGTGAAATTGAGATGTAGGAAAACTTAGAATTTGAATGTTAGTGGAAATGTGAAGTAAATTAAAATGTATGGTCCCTCACAGCACAAGCAACACCAGCCAGACATCAGATGGATCTGCATGTACCCGCTCCAGATGACTTTAGACCGGAGTCAGTACACATCCGGCCTGCAGTCATTTCCCATGTGGGTCAGTGAGAGACTAATTTTCAAAGCAATCATGCCAAAAGGATATTCTCAAAAAAAAAAAAACAAAAACTGTTGATTCAACAAAAATAATTTAAAAAGTAAAAAATAGGCTTTACACTGATTGCACAATCTTTCCATTCATCACTGGCCCTCTGCAGTATACAGGGGAGTAGGTTATAGTGACTGTGGTTCTTAATACATTCCTCTTTTCCAGCACGCGCTCATCTTGAGCCCAAAGTGGGCTGCAAAGCGGAAGGCAAACAGCTGTTGCTTGTACAGAGCAGGAAGCAGGTCTGATATATGGCTTTGGGGCTATTTCTGTTTGGAGGGGCCCAGTCTAGGGGAGGGTGGGTGCTTGCAAGCCAGTAAGGCCTGTCAGCGTGTGTGTGCATGTGTGTGTGTCGGTGAGGGGGCTGTATGCCATATCCTGAAAAGCTCTTCTGCATCAATTATTATCTTACAGCGCGCACTGACATTGCATGACCACTGTCAGAGAACTCCTCAAGCTTGAGGGAGTGTCCTTTAATGAATTTTTTTTTTTTTTTTTTTTCCAGGCCCCGTGTTGTGTAACAAAACAATAGAAACTGAACTCGGACAGTGAACCTTTCCACACGGGTCACATCAGCATCCTGGACTGGAAATCCAGATTGTGAAAGGGTCAAAGGCCTGCAGTCAAAGTAAGTTCCGCTTCCCCTTCTCCAGTTTCATGCAGTCAAAGGTGAGGGCATGTGCATATTGCATCTGTTTTCTCATATTAGCACCGCAGAATGGTGTTCAGTAAATCCCATGCATTTTTTACAAAGGTCGTATCAACGTATCACAATTGTACATGGAGGCTTCCCAGCACTCACGCATACTTTTCCCATTGAGCAGAATCTTGTAAAGCAGCATTCATTGTTCAGGAAGTCCATTTTATATACAGTATGCGGTGGAGAACAGCTTTTTCATTCACAGCTCTGTCAGCAGGAGAAGGGCACAAATGGCTCAGCAAGGAGATGCCATTTACCTGAGGAGTTCAGGGTCACTAATAGTCTGTGTGTGGGAGGAGAAACAGCCGGAACTGTGTCCTTTTTTTCATTCATGGCCAATTTATAGAGTGATGGAGAGAGAGAGAGAAAATGTATCTGTGCGTTTGAGAGTGAAAGAGTGAGCGAAAAAAGATCCAAGTTCTATCTACCAGGCTTTGACATGACAAATGTCATTGTGCCATTGCTGAGAAACAGATTGTATTGAGTTTGAAAATGGGAAAGAAAAACAGATAGGGAGAGAATGAGATAAAGACACCAAAGAGACTGATTGAAGCTATTTTTCATGTGCGCAGTAAAGCATCGCAAAACAAGCTTTTCATTTTGCCAGAATCTGTGTAAGCTGATGTTGTGGTTGTGCAACACCAATGATATAAAGGCTATTCATGTATGTCATCACACTATTATAAACTGACTGAATTTAACAGTTAAATTAAAGCATTGTTTCCTGGTCATTTTAACTGTAAGTGGAGTTCTGTGCGCATTTAACTGTGGTTTACACTTAACACACATAGAACTCTGTTGTGAACTTATAAAATTACAGTGAAATTAACGGGCAAAAAAGGTGCAAGTTTATAACAGTGCACCAGCATAAGGTGCATTACAAGAGTTAACATGTCACAAAACTACACCAAGAAATGGCATTTAATGTAAGTGATTGAGCCTCGGATTTGGCACATTTATTGCACTGGTAAAAAAAAAAAAAAAAAAACGGGGAAATTTTAAGACATTAATTATGCTACACCAGACTCCAATTCCCCTTTAAGCTTATATCTGTAACAAAATCCCTGAGCCATAAATGAGATAAAAATACCTGGGGAAATCTGCACTAAATTTATAATCTTTAATCAAGGGTAATCTTTTGAACCCAGTCCAATAGTAAATTAAGTAATGTGGCTGTGATACAATCATTCTTTGGTGTTGCATGGTTGCCTTTTATGAAATACTTCTGTCAGCGATAAGCATAGGATTATGTGGTCATTATCTGTGGTATACATCTAGGATTGCAACATCAAAAACATCAACTCAAAGTATAATTTTGATTGCTATACATGAACAACGAAAGGAAAGAAACTGGGCTATGATGCATGCATGCTTGCGCACAAACAGGCATATATATGTACTGTACATAAACCTGAACTGAAACTACTTAACTTGGGGGTTTGAAATTTTGAAGTGAATACCCAGTGCAGAATAGACAGGAAAGTGTGACAAACTGTCAAGCTGGCACCATCACACGCGTTTTTCCTCTCTCGTCTGAGTATGTATTTACGCAACTGTTATAAAGACCACAGGTTTTATTTGAATCAGCTAGTTCCATGAATTGCATCTGGTTTCTGTAATTGCAATGGCAAAAATAATAGTCAGCTTCTGAATTATGGAACATCTAGTAGAATGAAGTTCCATGCATAACCATTTTTCCATTAGACTTCAAATTGACCGAGTTTAAGTGCTGCGCACTCAGTCAGCATATTCCTTCATGATGCCATTAGCTATAGGCTACCATTGAGCCAGCTATTGCAAAAAAGTAATATACTATTAAAGATCTGATGTCAGTTCTTAAATCAATCAACTGCTAGTATGACAGGGCATGTTGAATGCCTTGGTTGAGTCATCCATGTGGCTTTTGGACGTGCAAATAGTACATACGATTCAAATAGAGAGGGAGTTTTAAGTCCATCAAACTGATGTTACACAACATTCTCATGACGTGATCTGTCATACTGAAAAACATGGTTGAACAACTTGGGCTGCATTGGTCACAAACCTAAAATTAATTTGCTGCTATCCTCTCAGCATTTTTGCCTTATTACTACTGAGAGAACCAGTAGTTAAAATATTGTATCAGTACCATGACAAAATGGCATGAACTAATACCCAATGCTATCCTCACTGTGTGAATGACAACAGCGCCAGTCCTCAGAGTCTTGCAGGAAGGAAAGGGACCATGCCAAAGAAATTAAGAAAGGTGAGGAAATATTATGTTCAAGTACATACAACCCCAATTCCGAAATAGTTGGGACAAAGTGTAAATTGTGAATAAAATCAAAACGCAATGACTTTCAAATCTCACCAGCCAGTATTTTATTCACAATAGAACAGAGATAACATAGCAAATGTTGAAACTGAGAAATTTTACAATTTTATCCACAAAATGAGTTCATTTCAAATTTGATGGCTGCTTCAGGTCTCAAAAAAGTTGGGACAGGAGCCTGTTTACCATGGTGTAGCATCCCCTCCTCTTTTTAACACAGAGTGGAGGCGTCTGGGCATTGAGGAGACAAGTTTCTTGAGTTTAGCCATTGGAATTTGATCCCACTCTTGTTTAATACAGGCTTCCAGCTGCTGGAGAGTTTTGGGTCTCCATTGATGGACTTTTCATTTAATTATTCGCCAAATGTTCTCAATCGGTGAAAGATCAGGACTGCAGGCAGGCCAGTTCAGCACACAGACTCCTCTACTCCGAAGCCATGCTGTTGTAATAGCTGCAGTATGAGGTTTTGCATTGTCCTGCTGAAATACACAAGGCCTTCCCTGGAATAGATGTCATCTTGAGGGGAGCATATGTTGCTCTAAAACCTTTATATACTTTTCAGCATTCATGGTGCTTTTTAAAACATGCAAGTGTCCCACACCATATGCAATAATGCATCCCCATACCATCAGAGATGCTGGCTTTTGAACTGAACGCTGATAACAGATGGGATGGTCTTTCTCCTCTTTAGCCCGGAGGACACGACGCACATGATTTCCAACAAGAATGTCAACTTTGGACTCGTCTGACCACTGGACACTTTGCCACTCTGCTACAGTCCATTTTAAATGAGCCTTGGCCCACAGAACACGGCAGAGCTTCTGGATCATGCTCAACAATGGCTTCCTTTTTGCATGATAGAGTTTTAGGTGGCATCCGTGGATGGCACAGCGGACTGTGTTTACAGACATTGGTTTCTTGAAGTATTCCTGGGCCCATTTAGTAATGCCAATGACAGAATCATGTCAGTGAGTGATTCAGTGGCGTCTGAGGGCCCACAGATCACGGGCATTCAGTAAAGGTCTTCGGCCTTGTCCCTTATGCACAGAGATTTTTTCAGTTTCTCTGAATCTTTTGATGATGTTATGCAGTGAGAGACTCAGCCTCTCTAAGACATCCCTTTTATAGCCAATCATGTTACACGCCTGATGCCACTTAACTTAATTACTTGCTAAATGTTCTTTCAGCTGATTCTCTTATATATTAATTGCTTTTTCAGCCCTTTTTTGCCTGTGTCCCATCTTTTTTGAGACCTGTTGCAGCCAGAAAATTTGAAATAAGCTAATTTTGTGGATAAAAATATAAAATGTCTCAGTTTCAACATTTGAAATGTTGTCTATGTTCTATTGTATAGGCTCATGTGATCTGAAAGTCATTGCATTTTGATTTTATTCACAATTTACACCTGTCCCAACTATTTAGGAATTGGGGTTTTATAAATAAAGTACCCTCCTTTAGATTGAAATAAACCAGAAAAAAAACTGAACAAATAAGTAGCCTATGAGACATTTGTTAACCAGTGATGAGCAATAGCAGTGAACTCCTAAAGGCATGATTCCGGTTCCTTGCAACAATGAGTGCAATGGTTGCCATATTTTTAGCGACATGGTGCAATATAGTGTGCTCAATGGCCTTAATAGAATATTTGCCACCTCCATGGGAGAGCAGGGCACAATTGACATCATTCATAAAGTTGTAAACAGCCAAGATGGTGATGTAAGATTGCTTGCTATGGCATTTATGATCCACCTAGGTCAGTGGAGAAACTTGCCAGAAATTAATTGTTGGTCAGTTTCAAAACTCCAGTTGATACTCTGTCTGACATGTCAGGTCACTCTTTTGTCACTTCAATGTAATTGATTGCAGTCCCGGTGTGGTTCAGCTTTGAGTCATTTTACATACATTTGCTCACTGGAATAAACGCCGAGTGGCTGAGCAAATTCAACCCATTTGCCCTCAATGTGGGATCTAAGGGAAACACAGGCATCAATGTGCCCAGTGTGTTAAACATATTGTTATTTTTCTGGTTGTTCAGTACTATTAGCTACTGTTTGCTGTGAATAAAATCAACAGACTTTTCAAGAATAAATCGTGTGACTTTTTCAGATTAGATTATGGAAAATTAAAGGAAAACACTCACACACAGGAAGCTAACAGGAGAGCACTCGTGACAGTATTCTTACGTACTTATAGAATGTGTTGAAGCTTGTGTTGGTGGTTTTGCTGGGAGTTTAGCATACCTCAATGCTGAAGCACTTTTCTGAGGCTAGGCGAGGGGTCATAGGTGACCCTGATAAGGAAGCTGAGGGTGGCAAGAGGGATTCTCTGCTGGACCGCTTATGACTTTATTTACCTCTACAGGTGTTTACAGGTGTCTAGTCAATTTTCCGCAGTAGATGCTGAACAGCCAGGCAACGCAGTGCGTCCTGTGAAGTTGCTGGTCCAGGTAAAATTCTCTGGTTTACCTAAAAAATCATGTTGAAGGTGTCCAGTCAATTTGCCGCAGAGCACCCAGGCGACGCAGTGCATCCTGTGAAGTTGCTGGTCAAGATACAATTCTCTGTTTTACCTAAAAGATCATGCTGAAGATTCACATGTACAAGAGTCAGTTGTTCAAGTTGTTGGACTGGTATAGTCATGCATGAAAACATCCCACCAGGCCTTTTCCTTTTGCGCTCGGACAAGTCAAAATTAGGATGACACAAATTCAGCGGTTTGCCACAATTTGAATAGCACTTGAAAATCCCTTCTGGGGTTATTTATTTATTTATTTATTTGTTTGTTTTTATTTGTTTGTTTGTTAATTTTGTATACCATTTCCCAATAGGAATAACTGTAAAATTCTAAGTCTGTCAGGTTGTTCTCATTGGGAGAAATAGAGCTATCAATGATCAACAAGGTGTGTCTTGTCTCTTCTACCACAATCATGTATCATATTAAACTGATATCTGCAAAAGTCTCCTTATTTTTCTTTGAAGCATTAACTGTTCCGCAATTTGTTGGGAATTTTCAAAGAAATAAAAAAGCAATTTGGAGATTGTTTGAAGATAACTGAATTTTTGGATTCATGCTATTTTGTTCAATCTTTCAAGAGTGTGGAACTACTATATCTTATTTTGCTTTGTCCTTTTAATTATGTATTTCTGTAAAAAGCTGAATTCACTAAGATTAAAATAAATAAATAAATAAATTACTTGGCCTGTAGATAAAGCTCCTTTTATATTCTTGCAGTGAAAAATTGGAAGGAAATATACCCAGTGAATGATTTTCACAGAGTGCTGTCTTGTACTATCTCCATTTTCTACAGAACTTCCACTAATTTTAGGGTTCAAAGTTGAATCCATTTTTACATACTTAAAATTGCATCATTATTCTTGGATTCTCATACAGTGGATTTTATGCCTTAGTTTTATCAATGAATGTACTCATTCAAGACTGATGATGATAACTGTTCATAAGACTGTGCTCGAAAAATCATCACAAACTTATTTAATTCTTGACTTTTGTGATTCAAAAACATTCAAAACCAAGTGAATGATGACCAGTGCTTAACATCAATCATTACTATCTATATTTATTGATAAAAATTAATTAATTTATTTATCCTTTTTTGTAAAATGAATTTATATATATATATATATATAATTGCAAGACAAAAGTGGATGTGTCCAAGTATTTGACTGGTACTGTAACTTACCTGCTTTTGAAATTATGTTTGAGGGTGCAAGGGCCTTCCATTCCCATGATGCAGCTAAATCTTAAACCCTTATCTTTCCTCTGTTTCATGTCTCCCCTACGGAAGAGCTAAGAGTAAATAAAGGGAGAATGAAAATGTACATAAACTGTGGGAAAAAAATAGGAATGAGCCATTTAAAAAGTTGCATTACTTCTCTCTCTCTCTCTCTCTCTCTCTCTCTCTCCTTGCTTTTGTGGTCACCAGAAATACTTTGTTCAGTCAATCTGTTGCACCTTTAAATGCCACCAAAGGCTTTTTCCACCTATCCAATATTGAACCTGATAAATAGCTGTTTGTGGAGGCATTGTAATGGAGCTTATCCCAGCATTCAGTGGATCAGATGCAGAAATCTATCCTGTGAGATTGGGCAGTCTACAGCAAGCACAGCAGGCACTCATGCCTGATGCCTTGTTTCCACTACGACCACGAATCCCACGAATTGATAAACTTTCAGATTCGTGAGGATTCTTGGAATTTAGCAAATTTTATGGTCCAATTTGTGACGCTGTACGAAGCATTTACGATGCAGGTACGATAGCGTTATGGATATTCATGGGATTCGGCTCGAATTGCACTAATATTATCAAGAATTGAGTAAGAAGTACGAGAATCCATTACGAATACTGCACGAATATTAGGAATCAGTTAGGAATATTGTATTCATGTGATTCATGACAGATTTGTAGCTGATTCGTGGACAAGCCAAGAACTCACAAATTGCCGAATGGGTTAAGAATACGCACGAATGCGTAAGAACCAATTACGAATCAGTTACGGAGACTAAGAATAGACTACGAATTTGTCAAGAACCAACCACGAATTTTCCATTCGTGAACCTCTCCACGAATTGCAAGAATGAATAGGAATTAAATACGATTCAGTTAAGAACTTCCCGAACTGATTAAGCTGGGTTTTTTACACATAGGCACGACGCGTTACGAATATCATTTTCCCGTCATTCGTGGTACATTTGTAACGTGACTTAATGCATCTGAATAGGTTTCTTATGCTGGGTTTACACATAACGACTACAAGTTACAAATGCCACGAATCTAAATTCGTGACCGACGATCACGAATTTGAATTGAATTTGATGATTCGGGGCAGAGGCGTCACGTCACGAACTGTCGCAATCTGTTACCACGCGTCACGATTGATGGCACGAATCGCTCGTGAATCATCAAGAATCATTATGCACAGTCACGAATATTGTCCCGCGCTGTTGCGCGCTGCTGTGCACCATTGCGAATCGTCACGTTGTCACGAATCTGTCACGAATGTTGCGAATCGGGCGAATTTGGTATATATACGGCTCCACAGAATCAGACCAAGGAACGTCCACATACTTTTGCATCTGCTTGTATCACCCCCACCCCAGCTAATATCGGCTCATATCTGTACTTTTCTTTGCTCTCTAATTCTCTACCTGACACTGCTGCTCCTGCTCTTTCACCACCCACCACCCTCTGGGACTGATTGGCTTTATAAATCACAGCAGTTTTAAAATTGCATTCCTTTTCCATTTTATCATTACTTTTGATCAAAACTGTCGCTGTCTAGCACCCTGAAGAGAATATTATGCACTGTGGACGCTATTTTCGGCCGCAATGCACAGAATGTGACAGTATGGGCTTCAAGAACCATCAAGAATACACTACGAATGCTGTCACGCTCTATTACGAATCACCATGAATCGACACGCTCAGTTGCGAACTCCATGAATCGGGGGTGATTCGTGACAGTCGTGGAAGATTTTTTGGCAGCCAAAAACATGCTCCACGAATATCGTGAATGTCACAAACCGACGCACTGTTAATGCTGGGTTTACACATAACAACGACAAGTCATGAATGCCACGAATCTAAATTCGTGACCGAGGATCACGAATTTGAATTGAATTTGATGATTCGGGGCAGAGATGTCACGCGTCACTCAGTTCAGTTCTTGACAGCTTTCATGTCGATTCGTAACAACGCGTGACAGTATGGGCTCCAAGAATGGCAAGAATCCACTACAAATGCTGTCACGCTCTATTACGAATCACCACTAATCACCACGAATCGACACGCTCAGTTGCGAACTCCATGAATCGAGGGTGATTCGTGACATTCGTGGAAGATTTTTTGGCAGCCAAAAACATGCTCCACAAATATTATGAATGTCACAAACCGACATGCGCTGTTAAGAACCCTATTCAGATGTGTTAAGTCACGTTACAATGTCACGAATGTGCCACGAATGACGGGAAAATGATATTCATAACGCACCGTGCCTATTACGATTCAACCACAAATAGGTTAAATTTCCCATTCGTGAGGATTCGTAGCCTGTGTGGAAAGGGGGTATACAACCCAGAACAGGCTTCAATGAATACTCTTAATACATGAAGATGTGAGGGAAGGCAGAAACACTTTGCAGTATACAGCACATGTCATTTGTCCAATTATGGGAAGACAGATTTCGTGGGCCATGTAATGAAGTAATGCCATCTCAGGAAATTGTAACTCACAATAGGATGCTAATGCATCCACTAAGTAAAATGCAATTATTCTGCAAAAAAATACTGTTTCTTGAAACCTTTGCATAAATTTGTGGAATTGTGCTGAGTCAGGAAAAATCTTTAAAGTGCAGAACGGCAGGATGAATCTGGCTCTGGCCCACTTCCTTTCTTAAGTTATTCACCTGTTTGTTTTAGTTGCCTAATTGTATATGACCCCCCAAAATTAGGGGAATTTCATGATTTCATGTTAAAAGCAGTTACTTTCCATTTCAAGCCGCATTTTGACAGAAATGTTCACGTGTCATGAAGGATAAAAGACCCTTGAATTAAATGTGTTTATTTCTTATATTGCAAGCAATTTCAGGAGACAACACTTGTTTTATGGATCATAACAGATACTGCGAAAATCAGTCAGCTCCAAATTAGGTTGTTGAGAACAGGTGTTTAGAGTTTATTTTTTTTATTTTTTCCAAAGTAATTGGCTTGAACTTCACAACATAAACATGACACAAGACAGGTTTGACTCTGTCATTTGCTTGCCTAATAAATTGTTTCATGACAATATCGACACTTTTTAACGAATTAGGAACCTATTGTGTATTTACTCTCCTGCCTTTTATGAAGTTATTTCTAATACATCACAGTGTGGATTTGAAATTTTATTTGGGTCGTTGCTTGCAAATATATGCACATAACTAGTTACAACAAATGAACAGCGCCTTAATATCCTACAATTTCAATTGTGGTTGGAACAAAAACCAGCATACACAGGAGTGCTCCAGCAGGGCTGAGTTTGCGTGATGAAGGCTCGTAGGTGCTAATCGGCCTTCAGCCAGAGAGAGAGGGATGCCAATTTGAATCCTTGTGTGTGGGAGCAGAACCTAGAAGATTGGTTGCACCAAAAGAGGACAAACTAACCTTATGTATTTGTGCATTGAGTTTATTGACCTGAATGGAAGGTTTTGTTTGTGAGGGATTGAATGAATCCCATGTTATGGAAAGAATCAAATAGCCATTACAGATGAAAAAATTGACAGTTGGATTTATCACATGCACTCTGACTATTTAAAAAAAAAATCTAATCTTCAATTTGTGTGTTCTCTTAAACATGTTAATTGGCGCTTTTGAATATATTCTTTTAAAAAAATACTATTATTGAGTATATTGGCTCGCCATAGAACGTATTATTTGGAGAAAATAATCCAGCTTTGACTGTTCCAATTTGGCACAGGACGGATAGCAGCGAATATGCGTCTCCTGGAGCCAATCAGATATGACCGGATACGATATATCCTCTCAGACAACAACAGGTTTCCATTCAGTTCCACATGACGCCATTTACTGCATGAACCCTAACTCCCTCAGACAGAAGGAAAACGAGTTTATAAACTGTGGGCAAGCGCTGGAGTCATGAAGAAACTACTCTATGCTTACGTCAGAAGCGTTTAATGAAAAGTATCCAGCTGTCACACCAATGATTCTGTGGACTTCAGCAACATCAGCGATGTTTTATATTGACATTTAGAATCGCATTTGAGGCAATTATTTACCGTTTGTTCTTACTTCATTGCATGAAGTAGCCAAGTACAATTAGAGGGTTAATTCGGGGAGTGATGTTGGGAAGCCAACTTAGGCTTTCTCTATTGCTGAAAAGTTGGATTTGCTCCCGGACTGGAACAAGTTTTCTCTATTCTGGGACATTGTGGATGAGTCTGTTCCTGAAGGATTTCATGAATAAAGTTTCAGAGCTGGATTTCCCTCCGACTGAAGTCAACAACAAGCGTTACAGTGGTGCGAGCCAGGTGAGTTTTTCGCTGTAACAATGTGAAGTCAATAGAGAGGGGGAGGGGGGGAATGCACGAAAAGTGCTTCTTCATAAATTAACTGACTGTTGTCGGGAAACTGCATGGTAACATGAATTCCTTAGGTCCGAAGCCTGATTTTGCCTGGTCCTCTTCACATCACTGTGCTGTTGGTTTTCGCTTTTATTAAGAGTGGATAGGCTAATAATAATAATAATAATAATAATAATACAACAACAACAACAACAACAATGAGGCGATGCATCTATTTCTGATTTTCTGATCTAATGCACGCAGAATGCTAAAACATTCTCATTATTTTGTTTTCATCATAATGAGAGTCCTTTTTTAAAATTGTTCATGATTATTTGGATGAAGTCCGTATGACCGTAAGTACAGTCATTTGCGTGCCTTAACATTAGATAATGAGTTTTCCCGCCATTGAAATCATAAATAAGTAAATAATTAAAATGTGAAGGTGGGCAGTTCTTCAAAAATGATGATGTCTCTATCTTTGGTGTTGTGGTGGCCTTAAAACCTGCAGAGACTCGTTGGTCGTAAACCACACTCTAGTGAATACTGATGTGAACTAGTTTTTAGATTGTGTTTGTGCCGTTGCATATACCTGTTTACATGATAGCCGAAGCCATAGACCGCTTGCCCTTGGAATTTAAAGAAACTTTTTTTTTTTTTTCTGAGGGATACTGTACGCCCTATTTGCTTCCCACTTACATACAGCAGGCCTGCTATATGAAGGGCCCAATTGAACAACTTACTGCACCATGATATCAAGTCAGGTGAGCTGTTGGTAAAAGACCAGAAAGGCCAGTAAAAAGTCCTTGCTATATGTAACACCACTCTGTTTAGCCAGTCATTGGGCAATTACCATTATATTTGGTTTCATGCTGGGATTTGAAGTTACTATGCTGACTTAAAGTGGCAAATTGTATGAAACTCTGTGCAGCCTCTGGCAGATAACTGGCTTCCTAATTAAACAACCCAAAACCATGTTGGCCAATTGAAACCCTTGTAGAGAGAACTCTGTCGAGGCTATGATTACACCACTTAGCTTTCCACTGATAAATTGGCACTTAACATAATTTGGCATGTTTCTTGAAGTGCTCTCCGAAGCTCAGGCCTCGTTTGTGCAGAGGCTGTTTCAAAATTCATTAAAATTCAACAACTTCTGTCTCTAATAGATTCTGAAACAAACCTGGGTCATTTCACAGTATTTTGTATGTTGCAGAGATGAAATTAAGAAACTTACGGAGGGCATGAATTGGAAGTTGTTTGTTAACCACTACAAGAGTTTACGTCATGTTAATGCTTACTCTGATTGATGCATAATACTAGGCCTACTTTGAAATCTCCAGATTTCAATCTTAAAACTGAGGCAATCATGTTTATTGAATTTTACACTTTATCCTCTTCAGCCATTTTAATCACAAATGCTGATTCAAATGGCAGTTATTTGTTTAGGTTTTTGTCACATGGTGAAACAAAATATGGAGGTGACATTATTCACTACGAATGCATTAAATTCTTCTTTTTAAAGAAATGCTTGCAAATCCTTGAGTTGAAATAAAATATGAAATATAACTTGAATGCTTTTTTGTAGCCTTGAATACATTCTGAAGCATCAGCTTTGCGAACTACAATTCAAAGTAGAGAAAATGTCTAATTATAGCGAGCTCTGGGTCTACTGGGTGGCTCATCCTGTTGTAGCCGGGGTTTCCTGTGCATGGATGGCCTTCAGTGGTATTAATCTTAATGGTTCCTGTGTTAGGTTCTGGCAGTCTTCCTGAGCTATAGTAGTACCCTGGCGAGGTTTTAAATACCGAGACTGTCCTCATGAATAGAAGATTTATCATTAATCGCTCTTATGGTTTCCCTCGCTGGTTATAATGGGCTTTTTCCATACTTTTAAGGCTGACAAATGTGCGTGTGTCTCGCAGGAATTCAGATGAGTTCAGTGCCTGGAAAAGGGGTCCATCTTCAGGGTAAAGATGGAGGAGGAGGGAACACAAAGCAGCAGTGGGTCTTCAGGCTCATTAGCCGTGCCTGACACTAGGGGGCAGTATGCTCGGGAACCAGGCAGCCAGCAGGCACTTGTCCTGTCCCTGGACCAGATCATCACTGTGGGGAGCAGCAATGAGTACACTGAGGGGCCTGCAGTGGCGGCAGCCAAACCTGGGAGCGCGCAGTGCAGTCCGCAGCCAGCACAGCGTCAACAAAAACCTGAGCTGGAGGGAGGTATGGCACCACAGTTACACCTGCAGGGGTTGGCCAGCAGGGGGCAGCGTCAACATTGCCATTCGCCCCCCATTTTGGCTTTTCCCACACAAATGCCAATCAGTGGGTCCTGTGGCAACCCCTCTGTTGAGGGGAGCATACTAAGGAGTGGCCCATGCCCAGACCATGTTGCTATGACAACCGCCAATCCAAAGCCAAAGCAGGAGGAGCTAAAAAGGTTGGAGGAGGGGGAGGAGGATAATGGGGGGAGGAGCAGTCTGGGCGGAGGGCACTCGCACCTCTGTGAGTACTGCGGCTCGTGCACGTGCGAGGAGTGCACGTCGTCACGAGCGCTCCCTTCCTGCTGGACCTGCCAGCGCCGCTTCATGTGCTCCGCTCAGAACCTTCTGGAATATGCCACATGCGTGTGCTGCGTGAAGGGCCTGTTCTACCACTGCTCCAGCGACGACGAGGACGTGTGCGCCGACAGGCCTTTTTCGTGCGACCCGTCGCGCCGCGGCCTCCGATGGGCCGCCATAGCAGTGGTGGCCATGTTCCTGCCGTGCCTCCTGTGCTACGCACCTGCCAAGGGTTGTTTGAGAGTGGTACAGGGCTGTCATCGCCATCTCAAAGGCCCTGGAGGGTGCAGGTGTGGACGGTCAGATGCAGTCTGCAGCAAAAACGCCACCAGACGGTCCAATTAAAATAAGTCGAAAAGACGGCTGCTGTTTGTCATGTGCACTTCGTTGCCATCACTTGTGGGGAAAGGGAGCAATAGGAACCATAAGTGCTTCTGTATCATTGGGTGGGGCGTGGAATAGGTCTTCATGGAGGTCCATTTGAGCTAAGATAATATTCTGTCCCTTTGGAAGAGGAGGCAACTTTGAAAATGTCATTTTCATAGGAGAATTACGATGCATAAAATTTTACACATCAGTAACGCGTAGCCGTTCAGTTCGAAATCATTTGGCTGGTATTTTGGAAAGGAAAAAATGAAATGGCTGCAGGACTCCAAATAAGGGACCTTTGAAGATATGACACATGACTGATAATTTATAAGCTGGATACGCTCATAGCGTCAAATTAACATGGCAAGTTTTCAGGGAAATGGATTCAGGAAAAAATGCTTTGGTGACAGAAATTTTTCTTCCAGATTTTTAAAAATATCGATAGCAAAAGTCACGTCGTACATTCAGTTGAATGTATTGTATAGTGAAACGTCGCATACCTGATACCCTACCCCTTTGTAAATGAAAATTTTACATTAGCCTTTAATCTTCTTTAATCTTTCAACATATTGTTTTATAAAAATATTTATTTTCAAGTATATTATATAAAATAAAACATATTTATTTTTCAGAAATTGTATTACCAATTCCTTGTATACTTTGAGTGTTGCCTGGGCTGATGCATGTGTTCAGTGAAAAATACAAAATATAATTAACCATTAACATCAAAATCAGTTGCCTGTAAGTTTTTGAGTAGTGAGCTGTAAGGCTTTTATTACCGCATATGATTCTCATTTGATGCAGTGATGCGAATGCATTCTTTCTCCTGGAACTTGACAATAATAATTTTCGAAGGTGAAGGTGTGTAATATAAATGTCACCCACAGCAAATATGAACAATGCAATGAAAGCACTGAACTTGTATTTATTTAGTTTTTTTTATTTCCTGAAAAGATCACTGTGTGCTTGAGTGTGAATGAATTTGTTGAATGAAGACTGCTTTATGTCATTTGCAAACAAAAGGCTCGGAGGAAGTAGAAGTGAATGAGAATTAATAATTTCTGCAAACAAATTTGAATCACTCTAGTCTCTAAAATGATTCTGATTAACTTGGAAGTGGGTAGTCACTTTTTCTATCAGTATCCTTACTTTTAAATCTCAATGTCCTGCTTATGGATGGACCACAAAAAAACACATTTAGGGCAGATGTTGGGGGTTGTAGAGTGCAGCACAAAAGATCACTTTTTTGTGTGCTCGTCCCTCAACACCTTTTCACCAAATGTTTGTTGGAATTCATTTTTTTTTAATGTTTGGAGAAGTCTTGTGACATTTGATTAATAAGAACATCATGAATTCTGGTAGTATCTTTACAGAGAGGAGGAGCGAAAAATCACTTGGCAGCCTGCCTTGTGGTACTCTCAGTGGCCCAGATCTAAACCATGTTGTGTGCATCTGGAAGTTATTAAGAACCTGAATGACTTCGCAAGCATCTTTTTCTTTTTTTTGGGGGGACTCCACTTACAAATCCACTTACAAATCCACTTCATGCGGAAGCTCTTTAAGTCGACCAAAAATTTGTGTAACAGATGTGTAGTCACATGCATTATGGCTGCCATAGAATGAAAATTTCCCATCATTACAGTCTGTGTGAATTAAAGATATTTGCTAGAATACAGCCAGTTATAATTTTAAAAAAGGACAGTTTTTCTATCATGTTTTCCATCCAATCAAAATACCAGAGATTCATCTCTCCGATTATACTTTTTGCTCCAGAACGAATGCATTGGCTTAGCAAGGGTATAGAGGGGAGCTAATTTACGTTGTGATTTTAAGACTAATCCGAGGATAGGCACGTTTATTTAATACGTGTATCTTTGTGTCAGTGCAGCAGCCGTGAGCAGTAGCTTGGCTGAGGGAAAAGTGATACGGCCCCAGATTGGTGCTCGTTTTTGAAATGTTTCTCCGATACAGGAGTGAAGGCAGGGAGCCACTGAAAGTGCTCACCAGGGCAGAACACTTAACAGGAAGAGAGGAAGTGGTGGGTCTTTATGGTACTCAGGTCTGACCACCACAGCCAAAGCAACCAAGCAGTGTTTGCAATGGCACTCATTGGGGTACTTGCTCGGCTTTCACATGCATGCTGTCTTTGGGAAGGGGGCTGAGGGCAATGGAACAGGCTGAATATTAGCTTTGGTTTCCATAAGAATTTGATAGGAGGGCTATATACTAAGAACACAAACACATACACCCACACACACACAAGGCCCAACAATGATATATAGTAATTGCAAGAGGTATGTGAGCCTCTCTAGACGACAGTAAATTAAATCCTTTTCTTTCTTTGAATTCTCACATCGCAAAAAACCTATTAAATCAGGGGTTATGAGCCTTGGTCCTGAACAGCCGTGGTGTGTGCTGGCTTTCATTGTTACTAAGCTCTAAATTGATTAATTCAAGCAGTTCACTCACCACACTTGGTATCTTGCGTATGAATTGGTTGCAGGTTTTTAGGTGACAAAGAAAAAAGAAGGCACAGTTCATTCAGACGTGTGCCGCGAATACATAATGAATCTTTAAAGCGCTGGTCTGAGCTGCTTGCATTAATGAACACTGTAATATGTTGTGTATTATGGAGGAATTTTAGAGTCAACAGGCATTAGCGGTCCCCTTTCAGCCAAAGTGCATTAAATCACTGGCGCAAGCTGGACTCCACGCTAACACTCTGTTTGAGTGATAAAAAGATGACTACAGCCGGGAAACAGCAAGCCTCCAGTCATGCACAAAGGGGACTGCCAAAGTAAGACTAATAATAGGATTTAAAACAAATCCAACAAAGGAAGGGAACAGTTGCTCTGTCGAATAATTTAACAAGTGTGCATCTTTGTGGCAGCATTGGCTCCCTCGATTTGCTTCATGGCTCTAAGTCCATTATTTCTCCGAAAGCCACAGTCATCTAATTCCCAGAGCCTTGAACACAAAAACAATAAAAAATAAAAGCAATTTAGCTTTTTGGGGTTTTATTCAAAAAACAACCTCTGCCTCTTCTTTAATGTGATTATTGTCATTCTTCTCGACTTTTACCAGTGTGGTGAAAAAAGAAATTATTTTTTTTATTTATTTATTTATTTATTATACAATGTAAGAACACATCAACCATACATTTTCACTGTAAGATATAGTTTTTTTCCCCATTTATTGTACCTACTTATAAGTCTGCCATTATTGTCCTATATTTCTCCTAGGCATTGGATAAATGGCTTTTACAAACCAAAACTTGTGCCTTAAAACCAAAATCCCCCCCTAAACATGTCCACACCACTATGACAGTTGGCTTGAACAAACCACCATTGCAGATGATATATACTTTTTTTTTTTTTCTTTGCCAATGTACAATTGAGTTACCCTCCAGTCTGTAACCCTTGTATGCATGAACTTCAGCTGGGGGTCTATATCAAGATTTAATGGGTTGTTTACAGGAGTATTACATCCCTGGCTGCAGCCATATTCCCCGTTTTACGATGAAGATAATGGATTGACATTTATGAAAGCGCTGTAAACTAATGAAGTGCCATGGGAAATATGTTCTGGACTTTCGAATAAATCATCATATTTCCTATTTTCTGTTAGCCTGACACTCACTCCAAATAGCAGTCTATGCATCAGGCAATAATAAGCCCCTCGCTAGAATAATTATGAATGCAAAATAACTGCACAGATACTGGTCTGAGAGATTGTTCCTCAGACTGAGGTCTCATCAAATGCATAAATCTGCTCAGCCGATTTTCTGTCCTGTAGGTTTCCATTTTGACCCAAATTTGCCACTTCCTATCTGATAATATTTCAATAAGCTTGACAAAATATCTCGTTATTGAATGTTTGATTACTTTGGGGTGAAAATCATTCAGGGTAGAGCTATTTCTCCCGAGATCTGGGTTTAAGAACCCTGGCATAATGGTGGGAGCTGGAATACCATGTCCTCTCTATCTCATTACATTAACCCTTTACCTCCCAAGAGTGCCATATGGCACTCTATTATAATACCTTCATTTTCCTGAAAGTGCCATAGGGCACTTTCTCAGTTGCTATGTTTAGACCAATCAAAGCATTTGTTTTAAGTTCCAATTGATTGCTATCCTGTCTTAAACAATCAGAACAAGCCTTATAGATTAAATGTGCATAATCTCATGGCATAGCTAAGCAAAAAAATTTAGGGATTTTCGCCCACTGTTTTTAATAATCAAAATTGAGGAAAATATACTTAACGGTGATTTAGATGCATTGGACTTCAAAGGATTCTTGCCAGAGCATGTAAACATGAAATAATTTTTGAGCACTGAGTTGTCAAACAGAAGATTTTTCATAAATATGTTCGCATTTTGAGATCACAGCAGGTATTTTATGATCTCTTTATAATTTTATTAATTAAAACGATCAGGTGCTAGTCCAATATTTATCCTACCACTTTTCTTCGTAACATAATGTTTAGCTTGTAGTTTTTGCTTTTTGGAGCTTTTCTTGAGGATAACATAACAAGTAGCTGACTAACTGAAACTGCCTGAGGAAGGAGGGCCTGATGGGTATTTCACTCCTAGGAGGTAAAGGGTTAATTGCAGTGACATAAGTTGTGGTGCTGAAGTATACTTGTGTCTCCCTGACGACGATAGTCTGAAGATACTATGGTTTAGTTCCGAGGCCGCCACCGAGCCCGCAGAGATTTTCTGTTAAGGGCTCTGGAAGCGACAATTATTGCAGGAATTTTTTCAAATTTTGCACAGGTGAAGATATTTATTTGACAATGCTCAAGACCGATTTTCAGAAATTTTGGATGTCCAATATGGCTGCCGGCGGCCATTTTGTCTGAAATTTGGGGATCGGGGAGATACATGACTCGGTCCCTGTGGTGACCGAGTTATCTAGTTTAGTAATGTGTTTATGGCAAATTGTAATGCAGTTATCATAAAACGATGGGTTTCACATGCATGTATTAGGCCCAGTGCTTTTGCAGACTAAATTTTATTTAGAAAGGAAATTCTTCTTTGAAAAATAAGTGTTAAAGTGCCCCTGTTATGTGACTTTTCACTGATCATTCTTGTATTCTTGAACACTACAAAAAAAGGTTTAAATGCGTGATTGTTGGAAAAAAAAAAAAAAAAAAGCTTTCTCATGCTTTGAAATTCTGCAGTACCTGTCTGTGGAACGCTCCATTGAATCCCCTGCCCCCACCCTCCCGCAAACCCCAGCGTGCTGTGATTGGTCAACTTGATCACTCACTTATGATTGGTCCACTGTTCACGCCTCTTGTCACGCCCCTTACCATAAATGGATTTCTGCTTTAGAAATAAATACCGGTTAAGCCTTGTGGGCGAAACCCACTTGATTCAAGGCCGCGCCTAACTATCTGCTTGGCGCAAAAATTCAAATGGTGACATGACCAATTGATGAAAAAAATGGCCAGAAGCGATTGGGGCATTTTAGTCAGCTCTGGTGCATTGTGTTTTGCTGCAGAGAGCGCTTCCTCTGGAGGTGACTTTGAGTTGTTTTCCGATACAGACCTTTTAAATGCGCGTAAAAATGATATGATTCACGCTACGACATTAAAATAATGAAAAACAATAATGGGGGCACTTTAAGTCCCGGACTAAACTCAGTCTGTACCTGCAGCCCAATGTTGTGCAGTAATTTCTATGACTTTTCTGTCTAACCTCTATGGAAAAAACCAGAATCAACAGTGCATGTCATGAAAATTTTTTTTTTGTCAAAGATCTTAGCCATTGGATGAATTCAGGGGTTATTTGACTAATGCCTGGCCCACATCACACTATAATTCAGATGATTTTGGGCCCAATTCTGGATTTCTGACAATCTTAGGCAAAACATGATGTGTACATTTTTTTTATGGCTCTAAAGATCATGTTGCCTATTCTTCTGTGGTGTAGAATGTGTTACGAGCGCTTATGACATCATTAGGTCTGCTCAGAAGTCCATCAGGGCCCCGCTGATTTCAAACCGGGAATATTAAACATTCAAGAATTACGATCCGTTATCAGGTGGTGGGGGGAGACCCCTAGGGCCACAGATAAGTCTGTGGATTCTCGGGTGGGAAAGACCAATAGCCCATTAGAAGCCGACCTGACTGAAATGGAAGAAGACATAAACACACCAACTGTCATGGCCAGGTTTGTTTACCCTACTGGTATGCTTTTTTTCTTGTGCGATTGTTTGAGATTTCCAGTATTGAGAGTAAGACCTCTGGTTAATCCTGAATGGTTAATCTGTTAATGTGCGGGGTGCTGTTTGATCCAGATCATTAAGTGAGTGTGCTCTGCACACACCAGAGAAAAAAAAAAATATATATATATGATTTGTGTTTGGGTCTCTCACATCTAAACATCTACTCAGATTTCAAAAATCTGTTGATGTAGACCTGGCTAACAGTTGGGGAACCATGTTCCATGTGGACTGTAGGGTTTGCTGGTTTCTCAGAATCTAATTTATTTCTCAAAGCCATTGACTTTACAGTTAATACCACTAAACTGGCTTCCCATATCTGAACTGTTATCCTGAAAACAAAAACTAGCATTCCTTCCTGGCTTTCCAGGGCATAGCTAAAGGAATACATCAGATGTAAAACTAAATCATCGGAAAGCACACTGGTTGCTGATATATCTGAGGGAAAGGAGCTGGAGCCAAGAGTGGGCAAAAATCTATCTCTTTAAAGTAGAATTTAGAAAGCTGATTGTAGTGGTTTGTTTCTGACTGTAATGCGACTGCCCATGTTGGAAACTGTTAGCGTGAAATGTAAACTTTCCATTTCACTGGTAAGAGAGGAGTAATGAGGCGAGTCTTAATTAAACCTGAGGGCCTTTGAAGCTCAATGCGATATTTTATCTGTGAGCTGTGATTATGCTTGTTAGACCAGAGGTTGGCTGCCTGACTCTGGAGTATAAGAGATGCTTCTGCCCTTTGCTGCAGCCCGGCTGCTACTTACATAATTGGATTAATCATTAGGCTTAATGGAGGCAGGTGACCGGGAGCTGGAGGTGCGCTTAATAATCCACTGAACTGCAAAATTCAAACTCATACGGCACAATAGTTGGAAAAACCTCTCCAACTTCAGGGCTAAGGTTCCTTGCTTCCCAAACAACTCATCGATTAAATTAATAGCTTTTAGTGAGCTGTTAATATGTGAAGTTCATACAACAAGCGGTATATTCCTACATGTTGTGCTGCTTACCGTACAGGCTTAAAACTGTAAAACATTTGCATTTCCAAAAGTCAGCTGATTATGTATTTTTCCTTGCATTGCCATTGGCTACTGTATGTATTAAAATAATGCATGTGGTCGCTGACTGTCCGAAATGTCAATATCTGATCAATTCATGACATTAAGTGCTTGTATCATTTTTCAAATGTTATTAAAAATGATTATCTGCTGCTCACACAGATTTATCCCATATATATGTTGTGGGGGTGGGGGTTGGGATACATACCGTGGACAAGAATGTTGCAGTAAAAAAAAAAAAAAACATTAACTTCATTTGCAAAGGAGATGTACTGGACCGTGCAGAATTGTAAGCAATGCTCGGTTTTTGGTTTGGGCGATGAAACAAGCTGGTTTTATCAGCCGCGCAGACCTACGCATACGTGACCTCTATGAATCCACAACCTGGAATGAATCTGTCAAGCATCCTTTCTGATTCTCTCAGTCAGGCGGTTTGTCTTGCCGTGTCTTTCTCAGTTTGTGGTCACCAAGAAGCCATTACAAATTTTTATCCTCCGTATCTATTTTTATCTCCGTCTGTCTTTTTGCAGTCTCCACAAAGAAGGTCGTTTCGTGCAGTTTGTGGTGATGAGATTTATGATAATGCCTGCAGGCCATCTAGCAAGAAACCAGACCGCTAATGAGCTGTCTTGGCTTCCCTGATAGAATATTTGAGAGGAAATATGTGGAGTCATTGAATACATGTTCACCCTTCAGTATTTTTATAAGATGGCAACATTTTATTTATTTATTTATCTTCTTAAAATGTGATACCCGTGTCATTTTGAATTGTAAAACTACGTAGATGTGTGCACTTCTACACAAATGTTTTATACAATGTATGGACTTTAGGCCAGTCTATAGTCAGACTCAGAACCCAGTCTAGTGAAAGAGTGAATGACTTTTCCCAAGGGAGATTCAGCCTTTTCTCCCTTAGATTATGTCCTACATTTAGATCAATTCAGCAAATTCACCTCCTCCAGATATGAGAGAGAAGCCGTGGATGCACTCAAAGACTATTGAGACAGAAGTGATGCTTAAGCATTGCAATAGACTACTGTTATGGACCAATTGTAAGTAAAATCCCTACCTGTGATTAAAAAAAAAAAAAAAAAGTTAGATGGAGTTACTACAGTGACTATCTTACCTACAATTTTACAGAGTGCTTTGTTTGTAATAAAAAAAAAAATGTGTTGGCTCACCAAAATCATACAAAGTGCGAAGTACTACTTCTTATCTGCCCGTGGGAAGAATTTCAAGTTAAAATCCTGTCCTGGCTGGTTATTGAAGTGTTCCTGTACTCACGTGGTTAATTTAAACCACCTGTGGGCGAAAGAACCGGCGGACACTGCTCCCGAGGTCTAAATTGGCTGGTGATTGAAAGGAAATCGCTAAGACCAGTGGAGACTACAGCCTGCCAGGACTGCTGTTTGAGATCCCAGATCTAAGCCAACAGTAGGCGCTTTATAAACATTGATAGGTGCCCTTGGAGGGATTTGTGTAAGAATTATGCAGAGGGAAATCTATCTCTCAAATCTGTCTCACAGCTAGGAGGAAGTGGGAACTATGGTGTTGCGTTACAATGTGCAGGTGCAAGAATCTAGCAGGTATGGTCTCCTTCACTTAACACTTAATGACAGACCTTTTTTGTGTGTGTGTGTGTGTGTGTGTGTGTGTGTGTGTGTGTGTGTGTGTGTGTGTGTGTGTGTGGGGGGGTGATCTTGAAGGCTTCTGGGCTGTTGATGTTCAGGATTCTGAGGGTGTAAAGAACTTGAGGCTAAAAAGAAGAAAAATCCACTTCCTCACAGGTTCAATACTTTGGTAAAAATAAATAAATAAATAAGAAAAGAAAAAAAACTCAGTAATTCTACTCAGAAAAAGTGAGGATTTTATTGTTACATCAGGTTACATCCATTTTCTGAACTGCCTTGGCTACGCTGATGCTCAGTCCAGGGCATGTGTGTGAGTTAGCTGTTCCTATTTGCTGTATGCCAGTTCAATAAAAATAAAAGTAATTCATGTAAAATGTCCTTTCTTTGGTTACAATATTTGATGGAAAATTCAGCTTATATAATGAATCAAGCTCAATATTCCTGGTCTTTCTCAATTGGAAATATACCGTTTGTAATTCTCACTGGATTATGCAGCGCATAGTAAAATCTTATGTCATTCTGCCTAAATGCACATACAAGTATCATAATTATTGCCAAATTCTGTGGCCTCAGTTGTCAGTGCCCATTGACGGCATATTTTGCGATCTAAATACGTCGAAAAAGTGAATGAAGGCAAAGTGTTGTAATGGTTAGATTGAGTTCCCTGCCGCCTACCCACTGTCAAGGGCTTTGAAGTGTTGGCATGGCAATGGCTGCATGGCAACAGTTGAAGCAGAAAGTTAATGGTATAGTCGGTAATGTTGGAGAGCAAGCAAGATTTGAAAGTGGCACCTCCTCTAAGCTCCACCCGCTCCTCCCCCTCCCGTCAGTGCTCTGTCCAAGGCCACGCCCCCACAAACTTGACCGCGCATCTGACAGTAGGACTCAGCAGGGCAGAGGAGAGCCGACTCAGCCATTTCAGCACATTTTGGACATCAACCAAACTACCTCATGTCTCATTCACCTGTCAGTAAACAATATTATTATTGTAGCTTTCAAGCTAGCATGTTATGTTTAGCAATTCTAACCTTACACGTTTTGTGTTGTATGAACTCTCAAATGTACGTCACTTTGGATAAAAGTATCTGCTAAACTACACTGTAACAATGTAATGTTTTTTTCTGTTACCATCACTGACAACTTTGACATTCGTGGCCTTGACGACATTTTGCTCGGCTGTCACGTAAGCAGAGCCCGTCCAGTTGTGTCAACCACCACCAGTGCAACTGCATCGCGCAGCAGACAAGTTGTGTGTCTGGCTCGCTTGAGGAAACGCGCCCTGCCGAATCGGATGGTTTATCCCCGTCAACTCCTCCACCACCGTACGTGGTTCATTAGCCAGGCAATTCAATGCACAGCGCTCTAAAAAGCTGCTTTCATACCGGACGCGAAACAAATTTTTCGCACGGCAGATTACATTCAAAGTCAATGCAAAGATGCGAATGCACGCGCCTCCTGTCAGCTTACTGCGGGCTACGAAAGTAAACAGAAGCGGACAGACGCGTACACGTACACCGACTCCAGCATCATGGCAAAACATCACCAACAGTGAAGGCAAATAATTTCAAAAATCTTTCAGTGACGCATAGCACAATCATTTCGGCCCTAAGGCTTCTCATGGGGAATACCACGGTGCTTTCTTTCCAACAAGATCTAACATCCTGGCTATAGCCTCTAACAGCCAAACTGACTAAAAGAATGTTTATGATTTACTAATTATAGCAAAGAGGTTTATATTTTTCATATCTGCTCAGAGACTGTGGCCTTCACACGCAGACAGTCAAGTGGACAGTGAGCAACACAGGCAAGCCTTTGTTTATTCTAGCGACGATAACTGGCATGATCAATCATTTACAGATAACAAGAGAGTTACGTGGCTACCTTGACAACAAATAAATAAATGCACTGCAAGAGAATCTAAAAATACGATCAGTTCCCAGCCTGCGTGTTCTTTGTTCGCTAACGTTAGTTAAATAAACAGCAGGATCAGTAAACTGGCATCGGTTGATGTTACCTTGTTTTTCAGGAGAAATTTTGGGGCAAAAGCGCGATTGCAAACGTAATGTCAGAGGTCAGCTACGTTCACAATGGAGCATTTTCTTTGCCTGTTTAGCGGGGCGAGCCGTTACAAGTAACGCTGGATGTGGTATTTTTGGCTGCATTTTCTCTGCCATTGTACCCTTATGAACTTATTCCCCTGCTAACTTGGTATTTCTGCTGAGGAGTGTGCTGAATATTTCCGGCAACGGTGAAACGTGATGAGTGTGCATGCGGGGAGGAGGGAGAGACAGAGTTGGGGCGTGGGCAGGACGAGACATGAAGGCAGCTGATCGGTTCTTTCCACTCGGACCGAAAGGCAGGGATTGGTCAGAGTTTTTACAGTTTTTACAGTCCTGCAACTGCCAGAGAGGTCGGATTCTTTTCTTTCCTTGCTCTGAATACATAATGTATTGACGACTCTCAGGATGGATGGACCATTTCGCCCAGTATAACAAAAAGTGTTTCTGAACAGGATTACCAGCTGTACCTTTAAGGCAATTGATAAACAGACTGGAATTGCCCTCTCCGAGTTCCATTGATCACCTAAGCCTAATGGGTGAGAGGAAATGATTGTATGCATAGTATGTCTGTTCAGCATTGGGCGATTCTTCTGTGAACACAATGAAAATGCTACCGGAGATTGCTGGAGTTTTTAAGACAGAAATGTGTAAGAAATAATGCAGAAATCAGTCTTTACTGTTGCAAAGATGAGAATGTATAGACAGTGTTCATTTTTATAAGAGACATCTCTGAAAATGATACTTTTATTTGCCATTTTATAAAGGCAGTATCAGTACTCCCACATATCATTAGGGTTGGTGTTGCGACAAATGACAAATGTAAAAATTAGCGGCGGATAAATTTGGATATTTAAAGCAGCGGTTCCGCGATAAAGCCTGCATTTCCCCACTTCAATGGTTATTTTCCCGTACATTATTTAACAGCCTTGCAGACTGCCTTATCTTGAAGCACCACCAAATGGTCACTGTGAAATACGTGCAGGTTAAATAAGCCCATAAAATGGGCATATATACTTATTTCAACATTAAGTTTTCATTTCTTATCATTTCAGCATGCAATATTAATGTCAGTATAGGGTTTAGTACTGTACTGTGAAAAAGTATTCCCCCCCCCCTTATTTCTTCTGTTTTTGCACAAATGGACCTAAACATTATGATCATCTGCCTAATATGCTGCTGGTCCTCTGTGTGCCTCCGCAACAGCTGCTACCCACAAAGGCATGGGCTCTATAAGACCTCTGAAATGCCCTGTGATAACTGGCACCACAAAGTGAGCAGCAGATCTTTCAGGTCAGGTAAGCTGTGAGGTGGAGCTGCTACGGATTGGAATTGCTGTTCCAACACATCCCCCAGAAGCACAATCAGATTGAGATCTCGAGAATTTTGAGGCCATGGCAACACCTTGAACTCTCTAACACGTTCCTCAAACCATTCCCAAACAATTTGTTTGATGTGGCAGCCTGGCAGGGTGATTTGCACTGCTGAAAGAGGCCTCTCAGGGAATACAGTTAGCGTGAAGGAGTATACCAGGTCTGCAACAATGTTCAGATACCTGGCATGGCCAAATTGACGCCCCCATGAAAGCCCGTACCTTGGGTTTCCTCACAGACTATTGCCAACAGCATCACAATCCCTCCACTGGCTTGTCTTCTTCCCAGAGTGCATCCTGATGCCATCTCATCCCTAGGTATGTGCTGAACATGTACCAGGGTGATGCAAATGTTGTCAAAGAAAATCACACTCATTGGACCAGGTGACCTTCTTTCCCTGCTTTAAAATCCAATTTCGACCCTTGGATGCCCATTGTAGGCATTAGCAATACTGGACTGAGGTTTTGGGCATGCTAACCAGTCCCCAGTGTTAGACAGCGCTCTCCGTCACAATCATCAAAACACCAAATTAGGGAGTATTTCTTGGAGGAAAAGTGCTCCATCCCCCCAGTAATGTTTAACACATTTACACTATGCCTATGCATTTTAAGTTGTTTTGGCGGCTTGTGGAGGCCCAGCACCTTACTAAGACTGTTTATGTATATTTTTTTTCATTAATTTGTCACATATCTGTATCCTATGCACTATAATAAATTATGTAATTCATATTTTTTTATTAATGTCCACAAAATAAAGGCGAGCAATTTCATGAAAATAAACAAAAGTCAATTTCACGTGTGCACCTCTCCGCTTCGGCATGCACCAGAATTCGGGCATATAAATTGACTCATATGAGAGGTACAAGCTCATACTGTCACGCCTACTTGCAGCTATCGCACATCATGTGCATACGTTCAAATATACTCCGAAGAATCCATCAAGAACCCATTGACCGATTGCAGAGGAGGATGTGATAGCCCTTGCGTGTATCGCATAAAGGGAAAATTGAGCCCAACTTTTTTTCTTGGCTTTCTTGCTCATCAAATGTGCATACATTCAAATATTCTGCGAACCCTGCTGAAATCAATCAGAGAAAAATAACTCGTTTTCTTCTTTGCATTAAGGAAATGTAGGGTTTTGTAGCTTTCTTGGCAGTGGTGAAGACTAAAGGCTCTCCTGGGGGGCTTGATTAGCTCTCCTGGGGGGATGTGCAGCACAGAATTACTTTAAATTTGTGCTGGCATTGAATACACATTGTTGGAAGCATGGATATGAACATGTTTTCATCTATGGTTTCAAGTTATACCATGGCTCCATTGATTAATATGCTCAGTTGTGATTGTTGAAGGATGTTCAACAGGTGCGCGTTATATTCTGTTATTACATGGCTTTGTTGAATGCTCAAATTTGATTGGTCTAATAATAAATCAATAAAATAATTTTTAAATCAACATTCTCACTGATTTCTTCTCTAAATAGCTGGTAATAAGCCAGATAATGTACAGCAAGCCGATTGCAAAATAAACCCCTTCAGCGTGAATCAAGACCTGTCCACTTTGTGTCAGGGTCTTGCATCACCCTGAATATTATCCTTTACTTAACTACACAGCTATGCGGTAGTTCCAAACATATTAGCTTTTTGACTCCTTGCATCAATTCACCACATTTGAATTACAGGTTAAGGTAATTTTCACTTTGTGTTCTGAAGTTGTAACCAAACAAAACAGAACTTACAACAGAGCTTCAAGACATACAGTAGCAGTTACGGCTGGATCTATGCTACATGTTCACGGTGGCAGAAGCAAACAGTCAGCATATGAGTAAATTCAATTTTCGGACCAAAAAGCAAAAAATGATTTCTTTAGCTAAGCATAAGGGTGTGCTAACAGTGGTATTAACGCAATTATTCAACTTCTTGCTGGTCATTATACAAAATAATTGCGCACATAAAAGATAAACCCCATCAAACTTATGGACACATATATGGGTTTGTTAAATGCAGCTGCTGTATTCAAACCTGTGGAACTTCAGCCTATTTTTAATTTTTATGGAGATTCCAAGGTTTCCAACGATCACAAACACATCCTGCTGTATTACTGTGTATTACTGGGAAATGTGTATAAAATGAGGTACAAGGTCCACATATTTTCCATCTAATGTAATACTGCAGCTGTAAAAGCATGGCATCCAAGGTTTGAATTTTTCTCTAAATATAAGTTTGATGTAGCTTAAGTGGAGCTCTGCAACCAGCAGATACAGAATATGTCATGCCACGCCCCCAATGCTCTGCATCTCTGGAATTCTGAGGAACCGGCCTGCTCAATTCATTACCACTCATTGTCTCCGCCTGCGTCTAATTATTCAATTATCAGTTGTACTGCATATAAGCACTGACTTTGCACCATTATGGTGCCAAGTCTCATAAACCTCTTGTCCGGTTTAGGCTTATGCCTTTGCGTATCTAATTGTTACTCTTTAATATTGCTGACTTTGTTGGTCAAGCTTGCATTTTGTGATACATATTGGGACCTGTGTTTCCCTTTGTTTGTATTCTTCTAGTTAACCTTAGTTGCTTTGCTGCAAAGGTAATTAAAGCCAAACACTTCTTTCCATTCTGATCCTGTCCTCCTTTTCCCTGTTTTCAGTGCACATACATACGTGCACTGCAAAACCATTACAAAACTATTTCCATATAAAATGATTTGTCATTGTATTATCCACCACCCCAAAGTAGCAGAATATCCATTATAGACAATATTGGTCTTCGTGAGTCGTATAGCGACAATGTTGAAGTGTTTATTGTTCAATGTATACTTTCTTACCAGTAAGATGTTGCAGCAGTTTAAATGCTGTTGCTGCAGTTTTTCTCACTGAAAACTCTACCCTGTGACCTATTTGCTTCTTTTGCCAGGTACCCCAGATATGTAACGTTTGTATCCTCAAGACATAGCTTCTCAAAGAAATCGTTGAAAGGCACTAATTTATCCAATATGTCGAATTCCTTAATCCATTGCATACGCAAATTAACCTGGTGCATTGAATGAAAATTGTGAGCCAGCGAGTACCAAGTGAATATGGACCTCATATGTGCCCTGAGAGGAAACTCTGAAAAGCTCAAAACATCAAAAAAGATTATATTAGACTGATAATCACTTTGAAAAAACTCTCAATTATGTCCCCTTTTCATATTTGAGCATTTGATTGGGTGGACCAGCTTTCAATCTAGGTGGGCCTAGCACCACCATGGCCCACCTGTAAATCCACCAGTGTTATTTTTGGCTTCCTAATGTCAGTTCACGGAGAGCACATATATCAAAATCGATTTGACCTCGAGCAATAATGTGAGCATAACAAAATATCTAATGCGCAACTCATGTACATATCACTGAACCAATCAGTGAGCATTTCCTGTGGCTGCGTTGTGAGAATAGTGGATTAAGAGGTTTACAGTCAAGGATTTTGCGATTCTTCTCACGGCGAGAGATGAAAAATGAATGGAAGTACAACTTTATTGAGTTCTGTGCACAGGCCTATAACAGTAACACCTTAGTAGGAATTTGTTTGATGACATTGGGTATTTTGTATTGACATTTGACTAACATTGCAGTCGATCTGGACCAGAAGCAGTTCTCTTAATTGGAGTGTTGTATTGTCAATACTGTTAATGGCGTTATGCCAGCAAGTGCAGAGGGTATTTTACAACCCTTGTTGTGTGCTTAAGTTGATTAAACTTCTGAATAATTATGAATTAGTTTCATACCATCTCTTGTGTGCTTAATGTACAGCAAAATTTCTTCTAACAGTGGACACTTCACATATAGCCTCCCATGAGACCTGTTGGTGTTTCAAAACTAAAATTATGATACGACTGCACCCCAAGGAATTTGTTTTGGGGACTATAAGGCGAGGGAAATTGCTGGTTGAATTTTTTTTTCCTTTATCTGCAATTGGGGATGTACATATCGGCCTAAAATTAATTTGCTTTTTTTCCTTTGAATTTTAGAAGTGAGTTGAAAATATTACTACAGATAATGACATTAAAAATCATTATGATTGAATGATGTTGAGTAAATGAGGAGATATTTTAGGGGCACATGTTCAAACTATTTCTCTACAAGTCTTAATTGTGATATTTACTCTCACAGGTGTGTCAAAGTCATGCAAAATGTTGTGCTCCTCGTAACATAATACCAAGAAATCCGACAGTATTAAAAGTGACACAGTGCAAAATTTTATTAACTAATAAACAGCATATTCACTGAGTAAAACAGCATTTCAGGAAGCAAATCTAGAAAAGTCACAGGAAATGCAGGAAAATCAATGGAAAATTGCCTTTTCAGGATAGCAAAGCCAAAAACTGCAGTATTGTTACAATACTGAAAACAGTAGTTTGCTAAAGCATGTTAATTGTATAGCTGAAAATGAAAGGGAATTTATAAATGTAACTGCAAGATTTCAACATTTCTAGGGAAAACCCCACCAGACCTCCCTCAGAGGTCACCATATTTCCCCCTGGCAAAGGTTTTGTCGTTGGGAGAACCTCGAAAACCAGTTTTTCAGTGGTAAAATCCATTAGTGTCCGAGAAATTTGAAACTTACCACTTAAAATGTCCTGGCCTTATATTCGCAGAAAGCAGGCTGCTTGCCTAATGCACTAGCATAACCGAAAGTAAACAAATAACAATGTAGCACAGCAACAACTATGGGCCTACAAGACATGCTGTCTCTTTTTCTAACCATTCAAACTTTACGGAAAAGATTTTTTTTCCTTCCAATTATGTGCACTCTGTGTTCAATAGAATTCATTTCAAGATGTCAAAATAAATAAAGCTGCGCTGCTGAACTAAGGCAACATTACTCATAGCGTGACACTGTTAGAATATATTTAATTAATAATTTTTGGCAGATTGTATTTGAAATTACCCTGTAATAGCTATATGTGAAAACAGATCCTATGAACAATAAGTTTATATTATGGTCATTATTATTCTTGAGTCAACCAGAAAAGAATTAAACGAAATAAAATAAAAAAAAAACAACCTTTTTTTGCAACATAAATACCAACACCTCAGTACATTTGCACACATTTACATTTATTATTATTATTATTATTATCATTATTATTATTTTATTTATTCATTTTTTTTTTACATTTTACTGGCAAAATGAATCCCTGCTGAGCAAATGATCAGGAAAAACAAAAAACAATGAAAGGTCATTAATAGAATGACGACTTGCCGAAATCGTGCGCAGATCTCTGAAACATAATGAACAGAATGGAGTTGGTTTCAAGTCCCCAGCTGTAATAGTAGCAAAATTATGAACCAAAATGTGGTTTTAATGTTTCTGGTGACCTTGACCTTTGACCTAGGGACAAAAGAAAACATATGCTTCTGGCAACAAACCTCCTCTATCATATGGTGAAGTTTCATGAACATAAACAACATGGAAAGGGTAAAAAAAGCATGTTACTAACAAACAAACAGACAAACAAACATTCAAACAGACGACGAAGGCAACCGACTAACATACTTAGATTTCTGCAAGTAATAATAAATAATGAATAATAAATCCTAGTGGAAACTGTGGAACAACCAATAAATGGTTCATTTAAGTGGCATGCATATAATTCACACATGGATCTTCCAGTACACATGTATATGCTCTGAAAGCAGTCTCCACTTTTCCTTCACATGCATCCTTTCAGTCATGCATCAGATGTAATACCCTCTGAATGGTCTAACCTGAAATGAGTGTTGACAGAGAAGTTAGAGCGAAGGACCAGGTCCAGACTTTATTAAAAAGAAAAAAAATCCAATGAGCGTCTCGAAAGCTTCTGAACCATTTCACAATATTTATTAAATTAGCCACAAGAGACAGCACAGAAGGCATGTTTCAGCTCTAGGAAGTTCAACAGCGAAAGATCAACAGCAGTGCTGCCAAGCAAAGCTGAGCTGTTGGCCTTTGGCTCCTGGCATTTGTCTCTTGGCTCTGCACTTGCAGCGGAGTATTCAGGTCCTCTTATTTCCCTCTTCCTCACCCTAATGCTGAAGAGAGACATGGCTGGAATGTTTCAGCGCTGTTTTCTGCAAAGGGACGGGAGGGAAAGGACTCTACACAGAGTCACTGCTGATGCCACTAATGAATCAGAGAGGATTCTGGGTGCAGATCAGTTCTGGTCGAGCCGTTGACAAAGGGGCCTCTGTTCTCTGAATCTGACGTCCTTTTGGTCCTTTTTGAGTTTTTTTTTTTGGTAGCGAATGTGGCAGTAGGAGAGAGAAAAGAGCAGATCTCTGTGTAATGATTACAAAATTGGGGGCCAGACCCCTAATCTATTTCCACTGACGTGTGAAAAATGCCCCTCGGGTGGTGGGAGTGATGGCGAGGGCGGACTTCAGGCCAGAGAGCTTTAGCGAAACCTCAGCTGATGTCCAAAATTTATGTCGCTCACGGCTGTGATCAGACATGCAGACATGACTTGAAAAGCAAGCTTTGCTGGCGCACTCTGGACAAAAACAAACAAATAAATAATAAAAACTATCATCATGACACTAAAAATATAAACAAATATTTGCTACACTACATGTAAGTTACTGTCTGCTTGACAACTGAGATTTCTAACCCCATTTGCAAATATTGATTGTGTCAAACTATCTCAATTCTCGGCCAATGTTTTATTGTTTTATTAAGCAAAGAGTCATAGAAATCAGGTCATAATTCTAAGCACTGAAACACTTGCTCAGATGAAGTTATGAATGTTGTAGTACTGTACATGGCTTTTCGTGGCTTTTCACTGTTACCCACTTGTTTTCACTTTCCTAGCCTCAGTCTCCCTGAAACCTTGCCTGAGTGCCAGTAAAGGTGCACAGGAATCATGGAGGTAACTACTATGAAGTGAGTGGCCTGTGCAGCTGTCTTTGCAGGCCAATGCAGCCAGAGAACTGACCCAGCTGCATGTAAACCCTGCTGAGAAAGATATTGGGATCTGAGGTGTGACAGAGATCCTGTTGAACAGTGCATGTACGGCATAGGGACAGAACAGCCACATTGTCTGCACTAGCGCATTTAGTTCACAAAGCCTTTAAATGCTTAAACTCACTGTGAGCAGCATTATCTTACACCAAAAAAAAAAAAAAAAAAAAAGTCAGACAGTGAGATAAAAAATGTTGCCATCACCATGAGACACGTTTCATCGATTTCAACATCTGGCAATGAGGTAAGAAAATTTCACGAGTCAAGAAATTAATAGTGGCAAGCAAACATTGTCAACTTCAGAGAAAATAATCATTAGTGATAGTAAATATCATTAAAGAGCAACGAAAAAGGGGTTTGAAGTTTAAATTTAGCTGTGTTTTAGTGGTCGATTATTTATTAAATAATTCAAAATTAAAACACCTTGCAAGATTTGGGTAAGAAATAGGTTGTGTGCCTGCATTGTCAGACATCTGAAAAGCGTGATCGAATATGTGAACATCTGGCGTCATTCTGAGACTCGGTTGCGCTCTGTGCTCTAGCTTTACTGTGTACGAGTACGCCCTCGTGCTACATACAGCCACAAAACTGTTGGCTTAAATCAAGCCATTATCAGATTGTTCACGTTGTGTTTTCATCTTGTCTTCACAAAAATCAACAGCAACAAAAGCTCGAAAATACATGGATTTTATGCAAAATAAGGTTTGTGTTGCCGCTGTAGCTACTCAAGTAAGAGTCTGAAGAAGAGGCTGCGTTCGAATTGTGGGATGGTGCTATCCATTTACACAAGCACGAAGACATACAGAGAGGGAGAGAGAACACAATTAAACCAAATTTTAGCCCATGAAAAACTAAATAATTAAAGCTGTTCAGAGAATAGACTGTATACAGCCTAATGGTTCAGAATAGCATAAGTTACTAAATAATACAAACCATTGAGGGGAAGAAATGGCAATCACAGCAATCAAATACGAATTAGCATGCTAGCTAGCTAACTTGCCCCCTATTTGGCAAACAAAACAAATTTTGACATTATTTCAAGCACATGCAAATGAACTCTTCACAAAAATATGCTGTTTAGAATATGGGGACTCACCAATATCCTCTCTTTGTGCTCTCCTGAAACGGATTTAATTATTACATGCAGTAAGTTGTGTACATCGTCAACTCTCCGGTTTTATAGCCAGTTAGCCATATTCAAAAAATCCTCTACAGCATTGACTCATGAAATGCAGTATGAGTTTTGTGGCTTTTTGGAGTTGTCAACGTTTCTGCAGGTCATCAGTGATGTCACTTATCTCAGACATTTGCACAGTAAACGTCTTCACAGTGAGCAAGATCTCGCACCCACATTGATAGTAAGATTTTTGACAATTTTCCTTGTACAGCCTCCAACTACACAAGATCGAGGCATTCTATTTTTATCGAGTAAAATGTATTAAAAACATACCCAAAGGCAAAACTTCAGCTCGGATAGTTTGCATGGAACATACGCACTTGTATGTCCGTGTCTAATCGAGAGCTGCGACGAGTCTCAGAACGACGTCACAATCATATAATTAATACTTAATTAGCTTTTCAGAAATCGGGGAAATCGCACTGCTGCTGGGCTGGTTTTCCATCATCTATTTTCCACACAAATAGGACGATTGAGTGCGGTTACAAATGCATGTGGGGAAAGAGTAATATGAAGTACCTAAAACTGTGAAAAAGTGCGCTATGTTTGAGATCTCTTTTAAATTAGGTCATTGTCAGTTGAAGTAATTTTTATTGAGATAAAAACAATAAAAAAAAAAAAAATCAATAGAAAGGTAATAAATAGAAAGGTATGAAGTTTAATCCGACTGAAACTACAGACAGCTACAGATGTTTTTCTTGAGTGTAGTTTTTAGTGTGGTGGTGCAGCACTTTCAGGAAATGAGTAAATAAATACAAGGACCGCTACAATCAGATCAAAAAAAAAAAACGTCACCTCACATATGCAGGTCTGGACAGAACAAGTGAGAATGAGTGAGGAGAGGGAATCAGAGAGTGAGATGGGGGGAATGAAAGTGAGAGGCTGGTTTTTATTAAATTCCAGCTGTCTTGCAGGAGACTGCTGCAGAACGGGATGCCAAACAACCAGGGTGGGGAGGTTTACAAAGGACGCTGCAAATTACCAGGAGCACTGAGAGAGAAATGAGCAATCTGTCACATTTCCTATTGACAAGAGTGCAGGTGCGCCAAAGTGAGAGGACTGGGACGATGTCACGAGCGATTGCTTTTTCAGTGTATTTTGCCTCCAACAAATTCAGTTCCCAATTCAGTTACGAAAGATGAATTCAAGAAGTTTCCATACAACAACTGTTACGTAACTTTCCACACTTCACATGTCGAAACTATGTATGAAATGAAATATAACTTTGATGACTGAGGACTATGCACTTACAGTACTATACTCTTGGGCCATAACGGGTAGATAATGATGTCAGAGATCTAAAGCAGCTCTGAAGCGAGCTCTGAGTGTGGGAGTGGAAGAGGAAGTATATCAGCAATTAATCATCTTTATCAGTGGGAAGCTTCATAATCAGCCAGAGAGATTCAGGCCTTTGTAGATATGATGAGTTTTATTGAATAAAGGAGTGCCAAAAAGATTCCACTCTTCCGCAGTATTTCCTTCTGCCAATATCATACAATCATGCACACACGCACACATACACACCCCTCTTCAAGGGTACTTCATTAGGTTCCTGTAATGACTGCACGAGACTATTATGCGATAAAAACGAGGGTTCCCTTTAAAAACCTTGTTTCATTGATGTTGCAGATGGTGGCAACCATCAGAAGTTATACCCATTCACATTCTAAGATGGTCAGTTCCTGAATCAATATGAAAAAAAAAATCATAAAAATGAAAGCAGTTTGTCATATCAAAATGAATCCATATGAACTTGATAAATACAGTGAGAAAACAGGTTTCGCTAATCCTCAATTGAGATGAAGTGAAGACAAAGGCCGAAATTAAAATATTAACGTTAATATAATTTCTACTGTTTTTCTTTCAATAATATAATTTCAATGAAAGGGTAAGATTTTTGTGAATATTTTGAGTAGAAGAGCGAGTGCTCTGATTTGCTCACTTTTACGAAGGGTGCCAATCATTTTGGAGGGCACTGTGTGCATGTGAGTTTGTTCCTGCAGTTAGACTCCACAGTGTGTGACTCCGTGAGTGCGTGTGCGTGTGTGTGTGTGTGTGTGTGTGTGTGTGTGTGCGTGTGCACGCGTGTGTGTGCGTCTGTGTGTGTGAGTGAGTGAGTGAGTGAGTGAGTGTGTGTGTGTGTGTGTGCGCGCGCGCATGTGTGTATGTTCCTGCAGGAAGAGCTGACAGCTGGGCAGCACCTGTCAGAACCCTTCATGTGTGAGCGGCGGGACCTCCGCTCCGGTGCTTAAATGGCAGCTAATGAGAGGCAGCAGCTGGGAGGGGAGGAAGCAGCTCTGACTGCGCTCACCCCTGGAAACACTCAGATCCAAGGTCACACCGCCATAAAACTCACACTCACCGCCTAGCGCTTGCCGCCTCACCTGTACAACCACAGACCTGTTGTTCTGCTTTTATCTGTTCCACCTCTTCAATATTAAAGTAATACTATCAAATGCTATCAAACAAAAAAATGCAAGAATACCACAAAAGCACTAGAAAGAGTGAACTACTCTACCTCTGCTACTGCCACTAATATTACAAATCATATGTCAGAGAAGACAGACCTGGTTGTGGTTAAATTAGGTAAAGATTAGCGTTTAAAAGTGTAATTCTGAAGATAGAATTACCACTTCCTTCCTTGAAAGCCTCACTGTGGAATGGTGATAAATACATACAGTATAACTGCATCCAATGCCCTTATGGAAAACAATAAATTATATTAATAATTTAAATGACTAGATAATAAATTAAATCATATAAATTAAATCATTTGTCAAAGTTACTAAAGTAACGATGGGTTTTTTAAAACAGACAAGCCTCGAGCTGTAATGCCGTTAGAAATGCCTTATGGATGGAAATAAGTTTACTCTTGTGTCACCTTTAGCATTACCTGCTTTCAATTACCCAAGCAGAGAATGTGTCCTCCTTGCCTTATGCTGTTCTCGCTTAATTAAAATCGCAGCCCTTCCAAACAGCACCTTGGACAGATTTCTAATAGCCTAATTTTGGTTAACTTTTTTACATAATCAACGAAGAGCACCTGGGCATTTATTGATTTTTAATTTATTTATTTATTTAAATTAAGTTGCACAAGCGGTGTTCAGTGCGCGAGAGCAGTGTTTGTGTGTGTGTGTGTGTGTGTGTGTGTGGGCGGTGATTGATTGGGGAACTGTCTGGGGTGTATTTTTGCCTCTTGCCCAATGTATGCTGGGATATGCAGTATTAGTCCCTGTGAATCTGACCAGGAATGAGCAGAATAGCTTTGCCAGAATGGATGAGTACTGAACATTGCTGCAGCTGAGATGCACTGGTCTAGATGTGCCAGATGTGATTCTTGTATTTTGCTCCATTCAATCACATCCAGACATTACAGGATCTGGTAATGTAATAGGTAAGGAGCACCATTACGGACTGGAAGCACTGATTTATCCTCCAAACAGATCCTAGATATTCAGACTCTGAGTCTAAACATCACATACTGTTCAAACACAGGAACATCCTTATTGCAGGACCAGGATTTCCATATAAATCTCCATCCCAATAGTAAACTATCACACAAGTAACTTGCTGAGATGCCAAACTGATATCAGTGTGGGGCTACGAATCTGCAAGTATTTCAGGTTTCTCTGCAATGAGGCTTGAGAGTAAAATGTTTGGATTATTAATTATCCAGTTAATGCCTCGGACCATGCACCGTTTCTGAATCATACCAGGAATCTGCGGACGCTGTGGTCCTTCTGGACTGGCATCTGACGCGTGGGATTCTGAATATGGCGTTGCTGCTGGTCAAATTCTTTCAAAAATAACTTTCACTTCCGGAATGTTGGCGGTGAGCCAGTGTGTGGAGTTTTCGTAAGCGTTAGCGTCTCAGTGGACTCCAGCTGCTCCCATTTCCTCCTCCTCTATTCACAGGCAAACAGGCTGCAGTTTTCAGTGTGTTAGTGGAACTTCTTTTTCCAGAAGTGGGAACTTAAGAAGAACCACCCCTTAAGTGTGTTTACATAGTGTCTCACATATGACTGGGGTCTAATCATGCGTAAATGCACCTGAAGGGGGGAGGGGAACGGAAACCTGTAACATTTCTGTTAACTTCTTTTTAAACCTGTTTCTTCAGTTACGCACTTCTCACCCGGAAGCCTGCAGTTTCTGCGACTAAATACTTGTGGGTAGAAATCATTGGCTGCTTGGGAAACACGGCCCGCCTGAAATAATTCCTGCCAAATTACACTGCCAAGCACAGCAAGGAATATTAAACACTCCTGTGCCTGTTTGCCATTTTCTGCTGAATGACTCGGATCCTCTGCGTTCTGGAACGACCTTGATGTCTGCGATGATTACGTTACAATATTTATTGGCATAGGAGAGGCCGGAGAAAAACACGCTGTGCATAGCTGAATCAACTTTTTTTTTGGGCGTTCATCATCCTTTTTGAGCGGCCGGATCCACTTAAAGTGTAAATTCCGGTGAAACATAAAGCTTTGCTCAGTATGCCACAAAGGTGCCCGAGACAGAGTGAAGTCAGCTGCCAAAGCGTTTATGAATTTACAACTACATCCCACTGGCAACACAAAAAGGGCACGATCTTCACCGGGCATTTGTCAGAGCATTTTGGAGAAGATCATGCCAGTATCCTGATGACTGCAGATTAGTTCTGTACTTTTAGAGAAGTGAAACTAAATTTAAAAAAAAAAATGTTTTCATGGGATATGGGGAGGAAAATGAAAAATTAGTTACTTCTAAGATGAATGTTTCACATACCCCTTAGGTTGTATACTTCGGAGGGCAAATTTCATTGGGCCATTGTATAAACAAATTACATGTTATTACCATTTCATTTTTGGATGGGCAGTGTGATGAAGGATAAAAAGTGACATAATGCAATGGGGTTACATCCAAAGCACTGATTTTTTTTCCTCATAAAAGTAATAATGAAAATGCAAATATTTCCAAAATTGTCATTGTTTTATGTGCAGCCAGGCTGCCTCATTTATGTAGGTATCAAACATTCTGCATTAGACTTTAAAGTTTGCATAATTCTAAGGTCCCTCCAAAATGTGTGTCTTTATGTCACATCCATATTTGCAGGATATTTGTAATTGTTTTCCCCAATTTTTCTATATTTTTGTAATCATTTTCTTAGCTTTTCTGGTCATCCAAGTGGGTCCAATGAAAATATGCAGTAATTGCTTTTATCATATCAGAAGAGTAATTTTTCTGAGCTATTTGTTCTGTGATTTTGTTTCCAGATGTCACATCCATAATGCTAGAATTGCTTCAATACACTTATCTACTTGCTTTGGCATATTACAACCTCCAGATACTAATAGTCAATAATGGTCTATTTCTGCTGCCTTTAGGTTTTATGCCTATAAACTGGGGTGTTCTAATCCTATCAAAAAAGGGTGGGTGTGTGCAGGGACATAGCTAGGTGATTCTTACGCCCTGTCCACACATACACAGGTATTTTTGGGAAACATTTTTTTTTTTTTAACATTTTTTATACATTTTGCCTCTCGTCCACATGGAAACTGCGTTTTTCATCGCTGAAAGCTGACTTTATGGAAACTGGCGTCCAGGTTGAATATTTCTAGAAACTGTTTACTTGTGGACAGAGAAAATAGAGTTTGTGGCTAGCGAAGTCCGAGTGTGGGCCCCTTATTGCCTTTGCTTCTGTAGCGGAATCTCACGCAATGGTAGATGTGAACAAAATATTGCCGTTGCAATTGGACTTTTTGCATTTTTACACATAAATGGCGTTACTCCATCACTAGGAGGTGTCAGGATGAGCTACGGTGGTCACTACTAGTACATTATCCAAAACTCCCACAAAAGTGATACCCTTCCTCTATACTCCACTGCACTACTTTTTACTTCACCTGGTTAGGTTCAGTCAGATAGCCCAGGCTACCATTATAGCAATTTCTAAGGCTTTTGATTAGCCTAAATGGTCTTACATTAGACCATATTATTGTTGCCTCTTGGTTTGGCATGCTCTTGAAAACGTTTTGCGTTCTTTCATCTGTGTGGATGGAGATTTTTTTTTTTTTTGGAGAATACAAGAAGATACACTCTATTGTTTAGAAATACCCATGGACTTTTGGACGAGGCCTTAATCCCCAGAAAAACATTTTTGCCCCGAGTTGCCCATCTTTCTGACATGTTTGTGGACCCAAACAATGGCCCTCAGAGGGTACAGACTTTGGGTTGGTGTATTCTCTGTTGTTGGAGGCTTTTTTTCTGCAGCCCGAATTGCCTGATTGGCACCTGATTGCTTGATTATGACGTGTATCCAGCTTGCAGCTCCTCTAGAAAAGCTGGAAAACTCCAGTGCTCATCCTCATAACTTTGCATTTAAGACCCCCTTTTGGCACAATGTGCTTTTAGCTGCCAAGCTTTTGTTTTGTGAGAGTTTCCTTTTTTGCAGTGGTCAGGCTGTATTGTTTTCTGTTGAGTCAGAGTGAGGAAGCTATTTTCAGGAGACCATCTCTTTGATTAGCGACCAGAGTCAGTGAGAGATTGTTTTTATTTCAAGTGGTAGCAGTACGGTTTACGATACCTTTAGGCCAGTGTGTGTGCCTGGACAATCACAACCACTTGGTGGAAACCAGTTTTTGCAATCGTTTGTTTGCATCCACACAAGCCCATTTCAGATGCCCCTGCCTTTGGATTTTAAGTTTGTTTTTGGAGACCAGTTTGGTTGTAAAAACAATACTCTGGTCGAGTCTGTATTTCCTCAGTAGAGTAGTCATGCTATGCTGTTTGTACAAAGTTTTCTTTGTAGCCACCAGGTGGCAGTACCGAGTCAAAGTACGTATCCCCTCATCACCTTTATTATTGAGAAGCAGGCAGCAGGTGCCTCTGATTAAAAATACATGAACAATTGTACAACACTTTGACCAGCTGTGATCAGAAACCATTTCACTGAAGTGCACTGCAAAAAATGATTGTATGAGCCAACGCTTTCCGCCGAGCCACAGTTGGGATTTTTTTTTCCATTTTAATTCGGTGAATCCGGGCAGGAAATTTGAATTCAGTTTATGAATTATAAAATGGTCATAATGTCGTGCTGGGATTTTTAATTTACAGACTTGATGGATATCTCCTCTTCTCCCATTACAAATGACAGGAAAAAGTGAGGGAAAATGATATGTTACACACAGCATTTACACTTGATGTATTCTGTGTGCATGCATTATATATAAATGTATATAAAAATAATGTAAATGCAATATTCTTATACCTCTGAAGTTACAGCGCAATGGCGATGCCCCTGTGTATATATCATCATATACAATTTCAGAAATCCATGAAAAAAAGCTATATTTGGCTCAGCAAACACATTTCCATTTTCCAAGAAAAGAATTAAAATAAGTTGGTTTGGGACTTCTTTGACATAAAGGTCAAGAATTAAGTTCGGCACATCTATGAGAATTTTAACAGTCATGGTGGTCTGAAATAGCCACGTGGCGGCTCTTGTTTAACAAATGACTATACTAAGCAGTCATTGCAAACTGTGGTTAGTTTGCCGGATACTGTATAAGTTTTTTAAAACCTAAATTTTTCTGATAATTGTTTGAAAAATGTGGGTGCGTTCAAGCTTTTGACTGGTGCTGCACATATTTTCGCATTTTTTGATGTGAACTAATACTACATTATGCGTTTTTCAGAGCAAAACTTGGACACATAATGGAAGATGATCAGCAGAACTCATGCAGGTTTAAATCATTAATCAGAGTTTCATCTGCAGGCCAACAGTCTGGGAATTCTCTCTCCCCACCTCGCACCCTAGATACTAACACTGTTGAAATGCTTACAGTGTAGAAGCACTGCTCAACTGTATACACTCAAGAAAAACTACTCTAAAGGGATTCCTCATTGCCTCAGCTGAACCCCATTGGTTTTTAAATAATGCTTTTTTTTTTGAGGAATTTTCGCTTGCTTTCAGTTTTTTAGGTAGAATCGTTAAATCTGCCCCATCATCAAACTCTCCGGCACGCAAGAGACGCCATGAAATGCAGCAACTGGGGGCCACAGTGCACTGCGCTGAGCAGCTGGCTCGAGGCACAGTGCGCTCACGTTTGAGATCCTGGCTCATAAATCATAGCTAACGTTCTCTTTGCAGCGCTGGGTTAGGAGGAGCACAAGGGCAAGGCATTCAAATCAAAAGCCTAAAACTGGGCTTCATCAATGCTTTACATATAAATGTGGATAATTCCTTAAGCATCACATGAGAGTGAGGAAAAGGGGAAGCAGGTCTAATGCAACAACAGTGCGCCCTCTGTTGGCCAGCCCTGGTATCAGCCTCCACACACATACACACAGTACTGCCAAATATATCCTGATATTACACACCGCATGGATGTGATTCTGGACAGAATATGAATGAGCATATATGCTGTGCACATACACAGGTATAAAAACAGTACTCATGCATTAAACATTTGCTTATTTGCTGAGGAAATCCTTCACATTTGCTGAGGGAAATGGTGATCCCCATGCAAGCATGGCATCTCTGATCACGATTACCATTTTCTCCACATCTGCAGTGCAGGATGTACAAGAGGCTCTTTAAGGGACCTTACATGAGGGAAAATATCGGCCCCCGGGCTACAGATTATTGCCTGCATAATGCACTTTATAAATTTCATATGAAGTGTTGTACATTATATTATCTGTAACCCTTAGAGCGCTGCAATACATTTTCAAAAAATTTCAAAAATAAATTATTTTGCGCTGTTGAAAACCAATCATGTTGCGACTTGTTTAAAAGAGCTCCCCTGGGGGAGCTCTTTTAAACAAGTTGCCACATGATTGGTTTTCAGCAGCTTTGAATTTGTTATCTTACATCATTCAGCAACACTACTTGTATTTAGCGCTCTAGAAGTGAGCAATATGACTCACAATGTCTCTCAAACTGCAAAAAGCCTTGTAATACTGGAAGAGGGGGGTGTCCCCATCTACAAACATGATAAGGGACAGGATGGGGCAGCAACTGCCCATCCCAGCACAGTGTCCCAGAGACTGGTGGAGCAGTGGGCAGAGGGCTCTCAACTTGTGCTCGAGGTTACTGAATGACAACAATACAGCACATTTAATCCCTGGCCCGAATATTTTACCTTTCGGTTACACCCACTGTAGTGGCAGATGGAGGACATTCCGAACTAGAAAGCGCTCAGAGATCGCATTCCTCCGCTGACGCATTTCTCACCAAGAACTGAACAAATATGGCAGTGGCGGCCTTATTTGAATTCAAATCCATCTCAATATTTAATCAGCTGTTCCTTGGCCCATAGCCCACACTTCCACAAAATATCATTGAGATTGATTGCAAAGTTTGAGAGACAGTGCCTGTACAAAGGAACAAACAGACCCACAAATAGACATGGGTCAATACATAACCTCAGCCCGAGGTCACCGGATCAGGAAGAGGAGGTCCATCCAACCAATCAAAATGGGTGCCGGCCAGTCTGATGGTGCTTTCACACCATACGCGCAATTGCGACATCATGCGGAGCAAGACCACTGTTTTCAATGAAGGACGCGACACTGCATGGATGAGCGGTGGCGCAACTTTAAGTGACGCAGCAGCTTGTTTTCTGCAAAGTTTGGCGTCCAAAGGTCAACTGCATTGAACCTTGACCTCAAATTGCGCGGACCTCTCTAAAGTGCGTCCAATGACATTGCAGAATTTGCGGGAGTACATTCGCGAAAGTGTCCTAGCAACAATCAACAGTAAAGGAAAATTTAATTCTGTGTGTCCGAGCATCCGGAGTTATACAACTCCACAATTAAAATGTAAAGGAACTTGGGCAAAAAACACTGGCATGGCCGATAGGGATAAACGGTTTGAAAAAAAAATAGTCCGTTATTTACACATTTCACATTCTGATTTCAAAGAAGCCAGACAGTAGCATTGCCGAATAATTTAAAGCGATACAACAGCCATCGGCGAAAATGTTAAGTTTGCTACATTAATCCGGGGAACGTTGAATATATTTACCCAATAAACACACGAGGTGGCGATCCGGTGAGAAAAAAAAATTCCAATCATAATTTATCAGCTTTAGCTACATTTCGCTAAAGTTATCCCTTCATGCCAACTTGCTTCCTCATGACGGAATGTGCTTGATCTTGCTCTCAACCTCCCGCAAACTATGCGCTTTTGCGCGTATGGTGTGAAAGCAGCCTGAGAAATTGGCCAGGAATGGATAGAACCCCCTGCACTTTTCTATAAAGAAGTCCTTAATCGCAATGGTGGCCAAAGATTCCGATTAATCCCACAGAAAAATAGGCTTTGGAATTCTTTTTTTTCCCCCACCAATCCTAAGTCTTCGTTCTTCAAACTCCACTGCCTTCAATTACTAGAGAATATTAGTTACAAAAAAGATGGAACATTAAGTCCTCAACATTCTAATCACATATTTAGAGTTTCTCTCCTGCAAGGGTTAAACTGTCCAAATTATTAAAACGCAAACCCTTGCACCAGTAAATACAAACTGAAGTCAACACTTTTCTTTATTCAGACTGAAAAACGCCGAAATGGACCAACAGTCAGACAGAGCGGTGAGCAGCTAGCAGCCAGTGACTGGGAACAAACCACAATGGTGCTGCTTTACTGCCAGCAGATGCTGACCTCCATAATGCCTGCGACAGCCCATGTCAGCATTATCGGCCACTTTATTGTGCACGGCCCCTCAGTTTGCTTAGCGCATCGTGTCCTCCGCAGCTCGGCCCGGCTTCTAATGGCAGCGGTGAGCTACGGCCCGTTATAAAACCCCCGCGGCGGTAGAAACTCACCGACTGGAAAGGAGTGATAAAATAGGTCAGTGGTTAAGAATTTATAAAGATGGGATTTGGGGAGGCTGCAGGGCCGATACAGCCATTTGCTGTGACACTCGCATCGGGACCCAGGGTCGACCAATCACACGAGCCGATTCTCAGAGTCCAGCTTCGCTTGGATATTGCAGTTCATCGTTTGTGCATGTATTTTTGACCTAGACCGATTTTATAAGAACTGAATAAAAATGAATAGCAAAGCTTATTTTGCCTCAACGTTCACTTTTGGGTTTGCAAACTTAACGGAATACCTCAAAAATGCTTTGTGTCAACTTTTCTCAGTTGAGGAAGGTGAGCACAGTTAGCCTGACCTTTATAGACCTAATGCAATTTGAGATACCAATTGTCAAATACAAAAGTATTAACTTTTTAACAGCAATTCAAACAATGTCCATTTTTAATTCAACAGAATGCATATTAATCTTTATTTCATTTGACAAGATACAGTAGAATTCAATTAACCATACTTGTTCACCTAAAAACGAGAAATTCAAGAAGAATACAAAAATGTTGTTTGATCACAAACATACAATAGAGAATATATGTATAATTGTATTGGTGAAAAGCAGCCATGTAAATCATGCATTTGCTATAGCTGCTGGAATGGCTTTTGTGGATAAGATAAACACTGAAGCATCAAATAAACTTGATCAACGAACATCACAGTTTAATGTAATTACAGTAATGTCAAAATAAGAGTACTAAAAATGGAAGAGATAAGTCTTATATCAGGATGATACAGGATTCCAGTAGAAAAGCTAGTGACAAAGTTGTACATTTATGCATTATTGCTAGCCAGTCCTCACCAAAAGGAGTACATATATTATTAAAAAAAATAAATTAACGTTTATGCGGGGGTTGGGGAGAAGTTGGTACACATTTAAGACATTTCCAGTTCGACATGTAATCAAGGGATCTCCCTACCAATGCAAATACTGTACCAGTAATACCAAACATGTTTACCGATGAGATTATCAAGGAAATATTCGCGTAATAAACAAAAAAGAAAACAAAACATAGGAACACCAATATAATGATCCATTCAGGTTTTTTTGTTCGTTTTCAAGCTACGCTGCTGAAACACTTGGAGAAGTGAATATCAGCATAGGCCTCCTTAGTAGCATATTATTCGCCTAATGTTTAAGCAGTGCAAATTAACAACAAATGTCTCCATTACTAAGCGCCATGTAAGTGGATGATCGATGGGCGAGTGTCGTTCTATTGACTGGCTTCCCTTAAAATTCTATACATTTGCTCCCAAAATCCAGGTCTGAACGACCGCAGTAGTACACACTTATTAACGAAAGGGTGAAGTTAAATTTGTTTACTCCATTTGGTCTCGGAGCACCAGTCCAAGGGCATTTGTCACCACCGTGGTCTTTGTGCTGTTGAGTTCTGCAAACAAACGTCTCCTGCTAGCTGGCCGTGTGTTCTTTTTCCTCTTTTTTTGTAAAAGGAAAGAAACAGGAGATGTTGGAGCACACTTCAGCGCGACTGCATCAAAAACGAATGGATGCGCTTATATGTGGAGCTCAAAGTGAAGGACTGTACCTCTAGTGCAGGAAGAAGAGACGGGTTCTCTGAGAAGCGGCCATGGTTTCTGACACATTCCGCACCTTCAGGTAGTTCACAAAACCTCGGAAAAACAGCAAGAGACCTTGGAGGGAGGGAGGGAGAGAGGGAGAGAACAAAAGTGTGACACAGAGCGAGAGAAAGAACATGAAAGCTATTGTCAATGTCACCATGACAACATCCCCCCTTCGCTTCAGGTCTGAGGAGGAAAATCCAGGCTGAGAAATTTCTGAGCACTTATGGACTCCAATCACCTGGAGCCACCAATTAGAGCAATTACTCAGCCAGAAGGTCACGAATTATTGAAATTAGCTGCTTAAATTCATCGACAAAAAAAAAAAAAAAAAAAAAACACACACACACACACACACACACGCCAGAACAGTTACTTTCAGCCCAGAGTCATTCCACCTCCACTCACTGCACGCGTGTCATTTTAAGGGCTGAATTTGAACAGTCATAGCTGCAGTTCAAACACCACCCAATTCAGTAAAATGACTGAATCAAAAAGACGACTTTTTTTTTTTTTTTTTTTTTTGTCGGAAACAAACACTGCTCGTGGAAAAACCCAGGGGTCATAACAGAAGTCCTGCCACTTCTTCATCCCAAACTCAGACATGCGATTTCACAAACCGTTCCTGTGTCTATGGTTTCGTCAAGCTGCTGAATGCGAAGTAATGTTAGCTACTGGCCACTAGGTGGAGGCAAAGATCAATATTTCAGGAGTAATTCCTGCTTTCGGCAAGACAGACTAATTGGATTAACATGTTTACACATAGACAATATCACTGTACTTGTTTAGCTAATTACTATGCACATTCTTTGACCTATTTGCTAAACGTGGATGAGAATTTAAGCATTTTGGGGAAACTCACCAAGAACAAGGAATATCCACCAAAGCCAGTACTGTCCATTTACATATCCAGTAAAATGATCAGAAAACTGAAATACACACAAATAAGCATAACATAATTAGTGAGTGTGAACTGGGACATTCTGTATTCAGGCTTACATTTCCTGTGTTGACACAAACCACTCCTAAGCAGTTTTCACCTGCCACAGTAGCAATGCTCGTATTGTTTTCAGTTGATGTGCGTGTGGCGGAGTGTCTGTGTCTGTCATAAGGGCAAACTACAATAAAACTAGCCAAAACAGAACTACTATGAAAGCGGTTTATAACATTTTTCAGATGTCAATATGTACACGGATATATTTGTGGGCAATCCTTGTGAACGCGACAGCATTGCCACCTCCTAAGATGCACTCACAAAACATTACAGGTGAGTAGTTGGGGTAAAAAGGAAGGCGGAGTTTGAAAATGGGCGTGGTTCGAGTACACACTCACTGCAAGTGTTATAATGAGGACTGCAGCACTGAAAACAATACCAGCATCACAGTCGCGGCTGGTGCGATCCCAGATGGTCTCTAGTTATTTTTATTCCGTACAATTATGAACAGACTGCAGCAATTGGTTTCAGCGCAAGGAACTTGGCATCAACTCAGCTAATTAACTAGACTTTTATGTATGCACTAACATAAGACAACAGAGCCTTTTAAATACCGCACAGAAACTAAGTGCATATTGAGGGTACAGATCAACTCAGCGGTGAATTACTTTCTAAGTGCAGCAGCCTCATCTCGCAGACATTCAAATGTCAGTACTAGGAATGAAATACAAACTGCCGTTTCCAAAAAAAATGTTTCCAGGGCTATTCTTATTACTCGCAGAGAAATCAAGTTTAAAAAAGGTAGAGCAATAGCCTTCAGTCACCCATTTTAACCAATCAGCATTTAGCTGTGTAAAGCAGAATTTTGATTGTTTCATACACTGTTGCTCTATTCTTCACAAAATATCTGTATCTGGGATGAGTCTCAATACTCCAGTTTCCCCCTTTCACATATGCACCTCTTAGGTACTGGAGGGTTAACAGTAATAGCAGAGGGTATTGGAATTCTGCATGTAAACATTTATGCCTTAGTGAGACGGGGCGATGGCGCCCCCTGTTGTCCGTACCCTGACGATAAGGATCCACTTGATGAGGGACAGGCCGAAGCCGCAGATGGCCCCGTATCGGCCGGCGATGGTGTTGGTCAGCAGGCAGAAGGACAGACAGAAGCCGATCCAGTTGAACAGGAAAGCCACTGTTTGGAGTAAGCACACAGAGTCCAAAATCTGGCTTCATCATATTGAAAGCAACACACAAGGGCACCATATACATGTACTGCAATAAACCACAGTCGGCTCATTCATTAAAATGGCCTGAAAAAGGCAGAAGTAGGCCTTTTGTACACACTCTGGTGAGAGAAATGCCACAGGGCTTGAGTTACACAACGACCCAGAGGCCGCTGCCACACACGGCCAGTGTTTTGGCCTTGCTGGCCTTCTGCAAGTTAATAATTCACAAGTGCTCCTTATTTCCCCAGGACAGGTCATTGAAACACTGGTCTGCAAGCTTTTTTTCGCCGAGGTTTCCGTCCGCCCTCCCCTTACGTTCAAACCTTATGGTCTTTGTAGCTCTGAAAACAAGTCTGGCTTTTAAGACCGCAGTGATTAACTTTGATATGCTGCTACACCAGGTCATCCTTCAAGACTGAGTACTGGCATGCAGATAATACCAAAGTATATCAAAAACAGATGCTGCCATTATTCCGTCAACCAAAGGGTGTGGAAATCGGGAGTAGCTCGCACAGCTAGGACAGCTGGAGACATGTCCTTATTCTCAAACGTGCCCATGAACATCTACCACTGCCTTCTGCCCGTAAGGAGGGCTACTTAAGCCGTTTTACGCAGGGATGATACATAAAACGCCGTGTATTCGCCTGCTGCTGCGCTACATCGCTCTCTGCTGATGCCTCACTTGCGCCTGCTGCCGGTTAACAGCCCACCTCAAACCCAACATCCACCTGCGGATTCCAGAGATTTCCCTGATGGAAGACGGGGGCGTATACAGTACTGCCACTGTTCTCCTTACACCCAGTTGGCCACAGGCTGCGTCAGAATAAGCCTAGATGCCAAACTATTTGTTAATACTGCAATTGACAGTTTACATGCCAGTTGGCAGACTGAAATATTGCCGCAGTTTTTATTTACTCCCAGCTAAGATCAGAACCAGCGTGAAGGTGAGAGGGCTGACAGACTTACTGAAGAAGGCCAGCATGAATATTCCATCATTTCCGACTCGAGGCTGATCGGCATCGCTGAAGTCACCGTGGGGAAGGAAATCCTCCTCGGACTGTAAGAGAGCCGCACAAATCAACAGGAGAAATAACTGAATTATTATTACCCCGCCGCGCCCGAAGCGGGAGGGCAGGGGTATCGTTTTTGGTTCGGTTTGTTTGTTTGTTAACACTTAACAAGCAAAACTAATGGCCAGATTCACCCCAAATTGGGTTTAGGGATTGCCACTGACCCAGAATAGATGCCTATTGAATTTAGGAGTAGTAGGTCAAAGTTAAAATAAGCTACAACATGTGTGAGGGGCGGGACTTGTTGTGCCTAGCGTCACTCATTAATCCATGACAATAACTCCATCTGAAAACAATCACAGAATCCTGATTCAATGCAAACAATCTATATGAACACCATGGCAAAAGTTATAGCACCGCCAAATTCAAAATTAATTTTTCCAAAAAATTGGCAAGCCTTGAACTCCGTACATTTGCATTAAGATTTCAGCGTGCATTCCACGAGCACTTCAAGTTGTAAAGGCTTTGTCATGAACTGCGCATAACTGCATAAGTTTAATGTTAGCAGCTGGGAGGCATCACTGAAAATTTAGGTTTCATCCAAGTACAACTGACTGTCAGTATGAAGCCCTCGTTTCTCATCAAGTCTTGTCATGAGACGTTGAGCTCACAGGTCTTCATGCCGTCTTTAAAAGACAGTAAAGCCCATATTTTTAACAGCATTAAATGAGGCGAAAACATACCCTTTCTCAAAAAACAATGAAGTGTGAAGTCAAGATTATATTCCTTTCAAAGTGATTTTGTATGCCAGGAAATGTACAGTATGTCCAAGCCATATTTCCAAGAATTGTGCTACGTTTGTTAATGTTAATAATTTAGTCATTCGGTGAAGTGGAGCTCGTTACAAGAATTAGGTGGCGATTCACTTTTGCCCAGGTGTATATTAGATACATATACCACTTCCAGTTAATTAGGGACTTTTGCCCAGGTGTGTATTAGATACATATACCACTTCCTGTTAATTAGGGGCACCAGTTCAGGCTTACTGAGTGAGAGCCCTCTTCAGTATTTTTTACACTTCGCACCCATGCCATAAATTAATACTGCTATGGTGCCAATACTTCACCCATTTACTACCAAGATTTCCATGAGAACTGAGAACGATGAGAAAAAGAAGAGAGACAATATGAATAAAAAAGGATAAGAGGAGAAGAGGAGAGCGGGGAGGTGAAATGGAGAAGGCTGTACCCTCGGCATCATGTCCATCGCAGCTGCAGCCATGGCCGCTGCTTTGGCTTTCTCCGCCTCATCGTAGGTGGGCAGCGAGGTGGCGACGCTGTACGGAGGGGGCACGGGCAGGTCGCCTTGGAAACAGTGCTCTGTGGGATGCGCGAAAAGGAAAACCACAAGACAGGAGGATACGACAGAGGAGAGCATTTACTGGGGACAGTTCAGACAAGTCATTCTCCTTACTACATTACAAAGGTGAAAAAATCCACGGTCCAAAAGTGAAAGTTCTCCCGTGTATTTTGTTTTAGTCTCCTGTATATTCTTACCATCACAATTCTACAGCCAGGAAGCTGAACCAATCATTGCTGAACCCCTTGACTTTCTACCTGTGAGCCATTCAAAGGATGAAGAATGTACCAGTGCTCAGGTATTCAACACATGACTATTTTTACAAGTCAAAAGAAAGGGATGCGCATGACTGCCAAATTGTTGTTGTGTTCAGACAGGAGTTATTTCGGCAACAGGCAGATCTGCGACATGTAAAATGCCAAACTGATTCAAAGATTTTTTTTTTTTTTTCCTTTTCCGAGACGATACCACACCTGGAGCGGCAGTCGCTCCCAAAGCGATGCTGGCGTACGGAGGGGGCGGGGCCTCCGCCTCCACTGATGCCGATTGGTCTGCAGGGGGTGCCTCAGCCTGGGCAGGAGTAGCAGCTTCCGTTTCATTGGGCGCTTGAGAAGAGTCATCCTCATTATGAAACTACACACACCGAAAGAAGAAGAATTAAATAAAAACACATGCATTGAGAACAATTTATTTTCAATTTAAAAACTAGAACAAAATGCCACCCCTACACCAGCCCTTCCCAGATGATTAAATACCACTCTCTAATAAAAAGTTGCTATCTAACCAACTGCTCATTTCTGGCTCAGTGGTACCGCTGGTTCCATTTTCCACCAGGAAATGAACGGACTCCACCCTCACATTGTCCCAGGTAAAACGCCTTTAATCCGATAAGAGACTACAGATAAAATGAAGCAGCGCTGGAGATGTTAGCAAGTAGCCGCAGTTATAATGAACCAATAGGTGAGTAGTTGGAGAGGAGAAGTTTGCAGCGCTACTAGTGTTGAGGTTCATACTATATCTGCTCTAAACTGTTGTAATAATTACAGTTGCAGTTGCTATTAGTGATTGGCACAGCATAGCCAAAATGTCCTTGCGAGTCCCTTTGGGTGGAAGCAAACAACAAATCAGAAGTGTTAATGCTCACAATGCTAGGAGTCAGAGGACAACAAAATGTGATTAAAACACACCAACAGCTGCTCCTTCAGTTCAATTTATGAATTGTGAGACAGGTTTTATGACAATTTGCAAAAATTTCCTCATTAATGGTTGTGTACAGTGGTGTGTGCACGCAATATTTAGGTCCACAGGAGTACTGCAAAACCTTATGTGTAGCATCAGCTCCACAGGAAAGTCTTCAAAACTTAATACAAATTTATTTTGAAATATCCACTAGACCTGCAAATCAGGAAACCAGTGATGCTCACAACATCTTGAAATGGTATTCGCACACAAGTTTGTTCCCTCCCTCTGCGCATTCGTCATACTAAAAGGTTTCACTCTCAAATCTCATATAGGTTTCTATTCAGCCATTCAGAGGTGCACTTGCTATTGTGCTTCGGTCGCCCTGCTGCAGAACCCAATTTCAAAAGCTTCAGGCAACACAGTCATTCAGAATTTTCTGGTAGAGAGCTTCACAGTTCTGTCAATGAAGGCGAGTTGCTCAGGCCCCGAGGCAGGAAAGCATGCACATCACACCACCGCGTCTGACTGTCAACGTTGGGCACATTTGACTGGTCCCGTACAGCCTGTAAACTTTATGACAAACAGACTGAACTTGAAAGTTACCAGTCAAATGGAACAGAGGATGTTTGAATAGTTACTGTGATAGGTCTACTACTCTGGGCCAAGCCATGCGAGTGAGCGATATAGGATTTCTGTCACCCCCCACCATAGGACATTTAGTGTATAAAATTTACACTACTGTATTCTACGGAGGCATTTAACTTTTGACAAATGCTTTTATTGTCAGTTTACCTTATAAATCGATAATTTTTCTTGATTACTTCTTGTTCTTACTCAGAGCTTGCCACCCTGTTTCTTCTTGATTTGACCAAGCTGACAGAGCCCTAACCTGCCGTCTCGTCCACATAGGTCAAAAAATATGGACTGAAGAGAAACTCAGCTCCCAGTTGAACATAAACGCCTCTTCTTCCTCTGCTGACGTGAGAGCCCAGACAAATGCGCTCATTGTGTACTCACTCTGGAATGCCAGGTTAGCTTTACACTAGATGTTATGAGACCCAGGTCAGTGTCCGGTAAACCCAGTAGTACCCCTGTTAGTGTTGGATAACTTTTCTTTCCATAAATAAAACAATCATTAAAAAATTGTTCATCGTGTTAACTCAGGTTGTCTTTAATTTTGGGCGAAGATCTGAAACAACTGAAGTAACACAATACGTTCAGTCAATCACTGAGAATAACAGGGGCCATTTTGCAGTGGACAAGATCAACTCTCATCCCCATTTCTACACATACAGCGCAGTCAGTAAATATTGAGACAGCAACTTTTTCTCAGTACACAGTTTTTTCTGATCTGCAGTCCGGCACAATGGGTTGGACTGCAGCAAATGTGATCACAGCAGGAACTCGCCTCTACTTCAGAGGTATTTACATGCACAATGAAAATGAAAGTGGAACTGCAGCCCTTACTGTACGGTTTCCCTGTCCAAATATTGAGACTTACAGAAGAGGTGTTTGTGTGGATTTTCCTTTCTTCTGCAATACCATTTTACCCAAAAATACTAGCCTAATTGAACAGCAGGGTGAGCGCCAAACAGGCTCCTGGCCTCCACGGTGTAGAAACACTGGCAAAAAGCAATTCCTCCTCACAAGCCCGAAGAAGCTGTCAGGATCTGTAATGCACTGCAAGGCCTCGCTCACTCTGCATGCACTTGCTGACGCAGCTCAAAAAATAAATGTCCCGCTGGTGTAGTATATGGCAGCTAGTGACAGATTGAAAGAGCTTCGCAACCATACAATGAATAACTTCTACAACTGATCTTTGTTCGCAGTGCCTAAGATCAAGGCCCCTCAGTCAGATTGGTGAAAGATTACTCCGGCCCTTACACAACAAACGTTTCTCAGAGGCTAAACTGGCCGTTTACCGTACACCTAGTGGTCTGAAATAATACCGCAGGTCTAGGCCTGCATCTACAGTCAGGTCCATAAGTACTTGGACAGTGGCATAATTTACCATTTTGGCTTTCTGCTCCATCACGATTGACTTGAAATGAATCAATCGATATGTTCTTAAGAGGTAAACTTTCAGCATTTGTTTTGGGAGGGCCCAGCCCTCACGGCAGTCGTCATCCGCTCCTACATCTTCTTGGAGTGTTTTGACTTCAAAAAGTGAAATTCATGCCCTATTGGATTCAGTTCATAGGAGGATATTCCACTGCTCTAGCTCAAAGTCTCGGTTTATTTTCTTGGGCATACTTCAGGTCACAGTCCATCTTCACTGTGGAGCAACCAATGAGTTTTGAAGAATTGGGCTGAATCTGAGCAAATATAGCCCCACAAAAAATCCTACCGTTTCTGTCAGCAGTTGCATTGGCAGTCATAAATATCCAAGCATACACACAGACACAGACGCACACATGCACACACCAACTACCTAATTACTTTTGATCAAATGAAGACGGGGTGAACCATGTATCAAAAAAATAGTGATGCAATTCCTCCACTGCTGATGATGTAAACAGCAAACTAAACTTGAAGGCCAGCGCTTTGAGCTCACGAAACAACACTACACTCAAGCACACAACCAATGACTACCCAGGTAACCAATACAGCAATTACACCATGATGAGCAGTTTTACATGTTGACTGAAATGAAATGCTCATAACTGCCTATTGTAGTCGTTTCAGACTACAATAGGCAGTTATGCAGTTTTGCTTCCAAGCAAAAACTGGGCAACGAGTGCACCAAGGAACTGATTGCGCAATAGAAAATTGAAACCATTCATCGACAACACAAAACCAAAATATATTAAAGCAAAGATACTTTAAAGTGGATGAGCAAATCTGAGCTCTGTTGACTGTGAACACGCAAAATTGTAAAAGGCACAATGCCATTATTTGGTTAAGCATGACATCTGTGGTTGTGAAAACTGGGTGTTTACAATGTTGGGAAGCTGAGTAGCATTTCATGGCTGTGAACAGGACAGTTATGGATCATCACTGTAAACTAAACTTTGGATTTTATTTTCACGTTTATAAGCCATTTGAAATATGACAATGATTCCAAATTATACTTTTCCCATTGCTAATTAAACTAAAAGTTGTTTTTGAGATTGCTTTAGTTTCAGCATTTTTTACACTTCTAAGATATTCCAACAATATGATCTGTGTATCGCAAATGTTTCTCTCATACCTAGCTGCCATCATTAAAAGCTACAAAAGAAACAGGCGTGAGCTGGTTCACCAGGAAAGTTACAAATTGGCCAAACAGATTACAGACACAGGTCTCTAAAGGAGGTCACCACAGTATTCTGGCTTGCCAAATAGCTCATAGCAATAATAATGGCCTATTTATTCATAATGAGCCATGTGTGGTTTTGGCTCTTGTTAAGCGTGCAAACATTTGGGTTTCATAAAATATGAATAGGGATTGAAAAACATTCCCTCACTGCCAGGCACAAGGAAAACTCAGGGGGCTCCACAGACAACCATGGAAATTACAAAACAAAATCAATAGTGATTGGTTAATTCAACGTTCTGAAAACTCAGAAACCAACCACAAACCCAGTGACTTCAGATCATCGTCCCCCATTTTTTCGAGCTGTTGCTATACCTCAGTCATGGGGTTAAAAATGTCATGGCATTAAATTTTAAGCAAAAACAGAGGACAGCTCCAACATACACTATTTTATTATCACCAAAAATGACTTAAAACAAGCACAGTTACACATAAACAAAAACAAGTCCATTATATTTGAAATTCTGCTTTCTGATCATCTACACCATCCATTGGCCACACAAAGCTTTTTCTTCAAAAGCAGGTTCGTTGTTAAACCACAACTTTTGATGCCCCTGAATTGCCAAAGATGCTGGACAGCATTTAAGATCTTTTTCTGCTCTAAATTTATGCCTCAAGCTTCTTTGGATTAGCAGACTTAAACGTGTGCTTCCAAAACTTTTGTTCCAGCATGAATATCACACCTACACAGATGACAATGGGGGAGAAAAAGGTGAAGGGGGAACAATACAGGGTGTTTCAAAAAGATGGACCCAATTTCAAAGCAGTTTATTTGTTGATAGCAACATGGGACAATTACACAAAAAGTTACAAATGGTTTAGTGGGTTATCAAGTTATTAATCGGGTCCATCTTTTTGAAACACCATGTATAGAAGCAGTTAGGTAAACTACTTCCCAACACCCCAGCAGCTTAAATCAAATAACAAATCTTTACAACCCTGTGTTTTATGCAGCTGTCTGCAGAGTCAGGGCTGCAAAGTGTTTTGCGGTAGTTGTTTGAAAATATTTATTTTCTCCGTTGTGTATAATTGTCGTCATGAAATGTCAAACATATAAACATCTTCTCATCATTAGATCATGCAGCCACGGTGTGCAGTTGTACAAATATGACCACGTGTTAATTTCTACTGAACATGTGATACGTGAACCACGAGCTTTATCAACAAAGACTCATATCCCATGCGCAAATGCCACGGGCATGTAACTGTGCCCCGCCTCTGTGGTGCAGATATTCTTCAGCAACCACAGGCTCGGTGAACCAATGTTCCACAAACAACAGTTCACAAGACTGTTTTTTCAACAACCCTTTGAGCGCTGAATAAATTTTCAAGGAATTAAAAATGTAGTTATCCTGAGCTGTTGAAAACCTGTCGTGGCAATTTGTTTATAAGAGCTCCCCTACGAGAGCACTTTTAAACAAGTTGCCACATGATAGGTTTTCAACAGCAACTGATTTTGATATCTTACATCATTGGGCAATTATAGTTGCCTATGGCGCTGAAAGGATTAAGTGAAATCTACTTAAAGGTCCCCTATTATACCAGGTGCACAGCTAATAAGCCATTATGAGCCAGTTCAAAGTCCCACTACCTGACATCACAAGGGGGAGTGACCACCCAGAATAACGAAATGTGATTGATTGCTTGGCTGAAGGTGATCAGTTCTTCTTGCCTCTGGTTGGTTACTTCCCCATGTGATGTCAAGAGGGAAAAGATTTTGAAATTGCTTGTAATAACCAATTAGCTGTGCACCGGGTGACATAATGGGGGACCTTTAAAATCCAGCCACTCAAACAATTCCCCAGTGATGCAGGACCTTGATAGGAACGTTAAATCAACTGGTGAGTGAACATGATTACTAGCGACCTTTGGTACAATGTGTCAGTGGTTACAAGTGGCGTCAAAAGACGTCGAAACACGGAAGTGATAAAGAAGCCGCCCTCACGAATTCCTCATTGATTTATACGGAGATACACAGCCCAGCGACTTTGAAGTGTTTACTACACTTACACTTAACATTAGACAGTAGGCCTATGCGTCGCCAACAAGAAGCGTCATCAACGGAGTCAATGTCTTCAATGTTGTTGAAAAGTAGCAACTGCCAGATTTAATCAAACAAAAAAATCCAACATCTTAACGACGTTTCCCTAAAGCTGCTTTCACACACGACAGGTAACATTCAAAGTCAATGCAAAGACGCGAATACACGCGTTTCGCGTGTACCATACGCGAAAATTCGTTTCGTGTCCAGTGTGAAAGCGGCTTAACTGTTCCGGTTTGGATTAAAGTCGCAGATTTTCACCAGGAGGGCGAGTGCAAATAATAGTTTTAGGGGTTTCTCCCTCTCCAAATAGCCATCTTATTTTACGGAAATCTCATGGGTTTGACAAAGAGCGATCGCCTTGCGATACATTTTTACCAATCCCCGTTTGACATTGTGTACAAGGTCGGCAGTTAGCAAGCCCTTCTAAAAAAAATCACATCTTCTAAATGTAACTTAACGAAAATTCCATTAACTTACAGTCAATAAGTCAACACGCCTTAATGCGGAAGTGTATCTGATGTATACTTGATCACAGCTAGTTAGTTTGCCATCAAAACGCGACTAATCTCAGATAAACGTCACATTTTGGGACTGCAACGCTAGCTAACTTGGTCATTGAAATACACGATGAAAGTAATGAATCAAAGATTATGCACAGTCGGCTAAGTCAGTCAGTTACTTATCTCTTACCACTTGATATCGACTTCCTGCCTGGTGGTGCTCCATCCTATCAGACAGCCCGCTAGCCTGTTAGCTAGCTAGCAGCGGTAAGAAATGAAGTAAAACAAACAAAACTCGGCAATCTGCTCTGTTCCACCGTAACTGGTCGTTGGTGCAACTGCACTCGATTCCCAAACTACGTTCAAGAATCAGTGAAATCGGGTTAATTGCTAAGGCACATTACTTTGGAAACAAAACCGATATGTCGTCCGCCTGCGTTGAGCTTTCGCTCATTCTGAACAGTTATCAGTGCTAGTGCTGTTACCCTCGACACCAAGGCTTCGGAGCCTGTATCAGACATGTGAAGCACCTCCTTACGGAACTCCGTGTCGAGGCTTGTGTCGTCTCGGCGAAACACGTCACTCATTACGTTGGAAGCCTCATTAGGGATGCTGCTTCGAGAAGGGGGTTCACTTTCGGCGGGTGATTCGACTATAAAATGTCCCAGTTTTCTTGGGTTGTTGTCAGTCGTTGAAGTTTGTCTGTGCGGTTTGGTATTTTGTGCGGTGTGCGAGTTTGTCATTGTGTGCGATGGAGCCAGCAGGAAAGATAAAGTTTTCATCCATTTGGGAATACTTTGATTTAATTTCTCCGAATAACGTCGCTTAGTTAGGCTTTTAGACAAAATTGTTTAGCTATTATTTGATACCATACATTCAAACCTTTTCAAATAATTTCCAGTACATAATACATTTTCATATTTTTCCCTTTTATTACCCCGCCCCGCCCGAAGGGGGAGGGCAAGGGGTATTGTTTTTGGTTCGGTTTGATTATGTGTGTGTTTGTTTGTTAACACTTTAGCAGCAAAACTAATGGCCAGATTCACCCCAAATTGGGTTTAGGGATTGCCACTGACCCAGAATAGGTCAAAGTATGTGCGAGGGGCCGTAGGGGAAGCGCTTAGGGGAGACTGGGGTCCAATGAGCCAATCTGACCAAATCTTTAAAGTGGGTATTTTTATACAGTCTATGGCCTTGCCCCGAGTATCTCAAATTGCGGCCCGCGGACATGCTGTGGGTAGTAGAGGAGTGAATGGAGGGCCACAAGCCCATTTCTATAAAGTAAATTTTCTGCGAATCTAAATTTTTAATTCTGGATCAATTAAAATTCTATGTTTGCACCTCACATTTTACCTGTGCCAAGGACTATGTTACCCAGCAGACGCCACCAGTTGCGCTAAACCTTCTGTGTTGTCAAGACAATCAATTGCTTATGGCTCTGGACTGACATATCATCTCTTTGTCCGACCATAAGACCAATCTTAATTTTTCGAGTAATGCCATGTGTGCCCACACATGGTGGCAGGAAGCCATTCTAGGGTCAACTGAAGTGCTTAGTGTTTTTTGTTTGTTGTGATAGTTTTGAGCCTCCGGCAGTCCTTCCTGATGGTAAATGAGCAAGCTGAGTGATTTCAAACGTGGTGGTGTTATTTCTGTGCTTTTTCATCTCAAGAAAAAAAAAAAAAAAAAACATGAAGGCAAGCTTATACTTTTATAGCTTAGGCATTTGGATGAAAACTCTGTCTTTTCATCTAGTTTCAGTAAAATTGTTCTAAATGATCTTGACGCTAAAATGTTGATATAAATATTTAAAATCATAATCCAGGAGTTCAACTCCTATAAACTCCACAACCATGAGACATATTTTCCAGAAGAAGAAGAAGAAACAGCCAGCTAATTCTTGTCGAAATAGTACTGTTCAAGAATCAATTACACCACGTGATGCATATAGACCAAGGGTCTCCAACCCGGTTCCTGGAGAGCTACCATCCTGTAGGTTTCTACTCCAACCCTAATTCAACACACCTGATTCAGCTCATTAGCAGCTCGTCAAGATCTCCAACTGGGAAAGCAGGTGTGGTTTGCTTTGGTTGGAGTGATAACCTTCAGGATGGTAGCTCTCCAGGAATGGGGTTGGAGACCCCTGGTATAGATCAATCACTGCCCAGCTTTTGCATTGATGCAGCATGCAAACAACATGGCATCTGCTGATAGTACAGAAATGCCAGGATATTAGCTAATATTTCACATTTAAGTTGAGCTGTGCACGATGATGGATAGAACAGAGAAAGCAAGCACATCGGCAGTTTCAAAATTATTTTTATTGGATGATATTTTCTGAAAAAAGCTACATTTTAGGTTCCTGCCATTGCAATTCAGATGCCTGGTTGCACAAAATGATATGATGATGTCAGTAACACTTTGATTATGCCGACACTTGCTTTTTCTCAAGTCTTCCTGATTCGTGCAAGTCTTTTTTGCCACCTTTTCTGTGCGCGACAGCATTTGTGATGTTGACAAACTATTGGTCACACTAGATTGCTGATAGGGGTCACCCTACTGAATCTACTGTTCGAAGCAGTGCATACACTCGGAAATAAAAGTCACCGGTAGATTGCAATTCATTATCATCTTCTGTCAAGGAGATTTTCCAAAACATCCTCAGTGAGTCAGTGTTATTTTCGCATTGCTGTAGAGAACATCTTGTCTTCCTAAATATGTGTTTTATTTGAGTAGGAGGGAAATGGTGTTCTATTGCCTGCAAATTTTCGAGTTTAAATTGTTTTTGCTTTAACCATGGCCTACTCTAAGCAATAGCAACTATACATTTATTTAAGTAAAACAACAACAGCCACCTGGCAGCAATGACCCAGAAAAACCTTGCCACTAACCTACATCAAAACATACTCCTTAAATACATAGGGATATGACCCTGAGTAATTTGGGTTCATACGGCAGCTGCCCACTAAAGCCTATGTTATGTGCCATTTGTCTGGTCAATTGAAACCAACAAGAATGTGCAAACATCTGGTGACAAAGCACACACATAAAGGATAAACCTGAGGATTATTTAAATGACAGAAAGATGAAATGACCGATCAGATTACATGGGTATTTTTGAAAAGTAGCATTCTCCATGCATTTCAACCTTTCGTCCATGTGCAAACTGCGTTTTCGGTCACTGAAAATGAACCTTTTGGAAAACAACTTCCAGGGTGATGATTTCTAGAAACTCCATTTCCTCCGTTTATGTGTGGGCAGGAAAAATAGTTTTTGGCTTGTGACATCAGGGAGTGTGCGCCTTATTGCGAGTTCTTAAGGCTTGTGATCGGCCTATACTTGGTCTTGCATTAAATTATATCATTGCCGCCTGTTGGTTTTGCATGCTCTTAACAGCACTTTAATTGTGTTTTTTCTGTCTTCGTGTGGATGGAGAGTTTATTGGAAATCAAAGGAAGAAGAACTGTGCCAAGGAGCCAGAACTTGCATTGTCATGGAGAAGGCCATTATTGTGGAAGCAGCCTTCCAAGTGTATTATCAAGTCTGCCAGCGGCCTGCGACTACACCCTACGAAATGCTGTGGAGTGGTGGTGGTTTCAGCGCTGCTGCGCAACATGGCCATCGCAGTACATTTCAGCAGCCTGAAGATGCAACTTCTCAAAGGATGCTGAAGATCTCCATATAGAGCACGATGAAATGCATCCTGCAGGCCTCGAAGAATGAGAAAATTTAATAGAAAGTATGTTGGCCCCTAACCCCTCCCCCCTTCTTTTTCCCTTACATTTTTCTTTAACTAGGCCTGCTTTTCTATTTTTAACCATTCATTTCCCAACATTTTCCCAAAACCCATTTTATTCATTTACTTTAATTCCATTATGTACTGTATGAATTGATAGAATTTCTTTCTTTGCATAGTCGCAAGTAAAAAACACCTCTCCACTCACATACATTTAACACATTAAAGTTCACAGCAGGAGCACTAGTTCTCCCCATCACTAGCTATGGTACGTTGCCGACTCAAATGATTTACCATCTTCCGCTCTGCTAGTTGCACCATAGAAAAACATTGGAGCATAATGGTGTTGGGCTGCTAGGGCAGCATAGTTCACAGAATGTTACTCAGCTGATGCGCACATAGGTTACCAGTGTTACTATTCAAGAGATACAACCATACTCATGAACAAAGAAATACATTAAAAAGTACTTTAACAACAATATTTCCAAAGCACTTGACATATATGTTTGCAAAGCAAGATTATTGAACATTTTCAGCTAATTTTATGACTATCTTCCACCTTTGATGACAAAGACACCAGGAAGTATAAGCTCGTAACCAGGGCTCGATAGCTGTAGTTCCAACTCTAAAACTTAACAACTGTGTTAGCAAACTTTTGGTTGAACTTTGATTTTGGAAAACGCCTATGTTGCTTAATGATTCTTCATACATCGTGAGTCACCAAAATAGTAACCGCAACTCTTTGAAATGTGTTTTGCAAAACACTTGCTTTGCAACTGGATGGTCCCAGCCATGTCACTTGCTAACATAGTTAGCAGCTATGCTTTTGGGAAAAGTATCCCTGAGCAGGACTTACTGTTTAATTCAGTGGTTCCCAAACTTGGCCCTGGGGCTGCCTTGTGTAAGCTGGCTTTTACCCCAACTACTTTGGCTATCATAGGATTTTAATGAGCTGTTTACTTGTCTTAAATTGGCTAAGTTCTTGTTTAAGGCAGCCATTTGCCATTTTTCTCAGTAATTTTATTGAATTAAATTAGAAAGACACGACACAAAACAGGTTTGACTCTGTTATTTACTCTTTCTCTGTACGGTTAGATCAGTCTATAATATTTCTGTTTGTTACATGGAAAATTCTTGCCCACTCCATCTCTCAAGACTGCTCATGTTTGATTTCTTAAAGAATGTTGTTTCTTTTGAGGCATTTTGAAAGCAGAATTAGGCTTTCAAAATGCCCTAGTGTACTCAATGGTGTAGAAATGGAATGAAATAGGTTTCAAGCTTCATGCAGTGCAGTTGCAGTTACTTCTTTCAAAATCTCCCATGGTGACTGTGAAGATGATAGGCTACATATGCAATGGATCATTGTCGTACTCATAAAACAAATCAGTGACTCCTTGAGCCCTATAGGGCTTGGGCCATTGTCATTCTGGATGAGATTATTCCCATCATGGTAGGAATGCTTCATCATTAGATACTAAGGTGATCACACAGAATACCTTTGCATTGGTTTTCAGTGACCCTTTTGCCTTTAACGGGACAAGGGGACCCGAACCATGCCAGGGAATATGAAAAGCAGCTTCTGCATTTTTTATGGATGTCCACGCGTGTATTCAGGTTTTATTCCTATAATTTTTCACCCATCTGTAATTACTTAAAAAGGTAACATATTGTGTTGTCAGTCAGCCACTGCTCCGAAAAAGTTGAGTCAGTATGGAAAATGTGCAAAAACAGGAAACTGTGATTTTGACATTTATTTTGACTTGTATTTCATTGCGGTTCATATGTAGACAAAAATATTTAGCATTTTTTCCAGTCAACTTCATTTTATATGTATATTAATTCCGGCTTGCAACACAGTCTAAAAACAAAATAATTTTCATGGAGGCAATAAAGGGTGAGTAATGCGGAAAAAAAAATTAAATAATGACATAAACTGAAATAACTGATGTCAGCAAGTAATTGTAATCATGATTTGTTATGACAAATGCATGAAGACTAATGATGCTGATCTATGAGTGGTTATACCCTGACCACTGTGCGTTAGAATCACAGAGCGAAGGAGATGCACAGAGGCTCATGGGCAGATTTGCCCACTCTGCATTGAAGTTCTGGCTGACTATTGGTGAAGAAGATGGAGGTCCTGGTGCAGTCGAGGCTGGAGAGTATCTACTCAGATCCAAACATCAAGGTTGGTGATGAAAGGCTGAAGGTGGTGGAGAAATTTTGTTACCTGGGGGGCACTATCTCCACTGACCGCTCGATGGATGCTGATATAATCACCCAAATTGCCGAAGCAGCTGCAACGTTCGGGAGCTTCGCTCATAGACTGTGAAACACCAAGGACGTGCGTTCATCCACCAAACTGAAACTGGCCATGTGCAGAGACGCCGTCCTGCCAGTGCTGTTGTACAACTCAGAGACATGGACGGCGTACAGACGACACATAAAGAAGCCGGATAAATTTCACATGCGATGCCTTCAATGCATTGCTGGTGTGTGGTGGCAGGACTGTGTCTAACACTGAGGGTATGTGCACTGTAACATCTGTGGAATTTAGGCCCATATCATCGAGTCCCATTTATGCGAAGCTGGGCACATTGCCCAGATGGAACATGTGCGAATCCCGCGCGCTTTGATTGATTGATTTATTTCCGGATTAAGACAATAAAACAGCAATCCAAAGGATAACATGCTAAAGTACAATACTTATTTCCAGCATGGTCCTTGGTGTTACACGCAAGACACAAATAGACAAGAAACAGACAAATTCATTCTAAAAAGACATGCAGTATTAAGAGTGAAAAAAGACATTCCATAAACAAAATAAATTAAATATAAACCAAAGTGCAATAAACTATCCCAGATCAATTAATATTCACCTTGTTCCATAAAAGCTGTTTGACCTGTCTTTTAAAAATCCCTCGAGATGATAGGAGTTTTATAGCAGTAGGCAAACTATTCCATGCCATGATACCAGTATAAAAGAAAGAATATTTAACTGCATTATTAACTCTAGGAACTATGCAGGAGCGGATGCTGGCCCTAGTGTTATAACTGTGCTGCGTATGGACCATGGTTACATTAGAGCATAAGTATTTGGGAGCTTGACCATTAACAATGTTAAACATATGGTTTAGCCTAAGTTGTTCAACTCTTAGATGTACGGGAAGTAGACCAGCTCTCATAAACTCCTCCCTACCAATATGAGTACGGGGGGGTACATTTAACAGGTACCTTTAAAGGCTTTACCTTTTTGCGATCTGTTTGAGGGGCCGTATCGCACTGGAGCTCCATGCAAGAGATACAAGAATCAGCTGAAGGATACGCTAAAACATGGTGACATACAACCATCTGCATTCAAGGACCCGATTTGTGAGCGACAACTGTGGAGCGTTCTGAGCAAGAGCATAGTGGCTGACTTAGAATGTTCATGCTTGGAGAATTTGAAGGAAAAGAGACGAAATTGGAATGAGAGCATTGCTGGCCCCGGCAGCCATTGGTGTTACCTCTGCTCCAGGGTTCTGATATGGCAATCAGGCTGTGGAGCCACCAGAGGGCGCAAGACCTGAGAGCAGCGTGCTAAGGCCAAGTGGACAAATAAAGCAGGTCGTAATGGATCTGTCATTTTATGATGGCCAAAGCAACAAGGAACGCATGAAAAAAATCATTTAAAGGTTTAAAAATAATGTTTCTCAAGACAGATCGGATGGGTTTTGGATATTTCACCCTTTATGGTGCATTATTATGAATTTCTCCAGACTCCTAGAATTTTTGTTCATAAAGTGCAAGGGCACAAGCCTAAGCTGAATACCTGTGATCTTTGATCACTCAGACAGCTCTGCATCAAGAACGATCTTTTAAATATAAGTTATGTGGCCATATGGGTTCAGGATTCTTTTGGCAATCTTTTGTTAAGTACAACAATACATAGTTACATCCACAAATGCCAGTTAAAACTTATATGTACAAAACTAAAGCCTCATGTTAATTCTGAAACGCCATCAACTCCTCTGGGCGCGGAGGCATCTGTGACTGTCCACCACATGGTGTGTACATGTAATTTGGTCAGAAAATCAATATTTCAGGTGTTTTTTTTTTTTTTTTAAATTATTGATGAAATGGATGGTGTGTGCACTGGACCAAAGGGAAAGGGCCATCAAAACTATTACCAGCAAAAAGTCCACAAGCCATGCAATGTCATTTCTGTGTTTGTAACCTTGGCAAAGGTAACTTTTAATTCAGTGAAGCCACCTTTAATGCTGAAACGTACCCTGACATTTTGTAGCAAGAAATGCTGCTGTCAAGATGACATCTTTTCCAGGGGTGACCATGCTTAAAAAAAAAAAAAAAAAAAAAAACATTTAAACCACATTTTGCACGCATTACGTAAGAATGTGTGCATAAGAAGAGGGTACAGGTGCTGGACTGGCCCACCTGAACTCCCTGCTTGTTCCCAATAACAAATGTATGGTACATTTTGTTCTACAAAATGTGAATGCAAAGACCCTGCACTGTAGCACACCACACCTTAAAACCTGATTGCAGGGAGAATCGGACAAAATAGACACTGAGACACCTTCAATTCCAAAACACATAAGTGTTGTGAACAGGAAAGGCAACATTACAAAGACTAAAGCAAATGCTTCACTTTCAAGACATTTTTCTCTCACATATGCAATGATTACAATTGAAATAAGTGTTTATGTTGAACAAAATACGGTGGCACATCAAATAATGTGCTGCTGTATTGTTTTCAACTTTTTCCGATTTGGGCAGAATTTATTTATTTTAATGGTGAAGTTAACAGAATCTTGGCGAACGCAAGTGTAACGCATTTGCCTCACTCGTAATGGAGAAAAATTGCTATTCCGAACTTCTGAAATGCGTCGTTTTAAATGAACGTGAGAACATTCAGGTCGGAATAGGTTCTTTACAGACTGCTGTTCAGGCATGAATGGAAACAGACTTGGAACGTGTTCTCGCGATATCTGAAAACGGGAGTAAATAGTCGCCATTTTTATGGAGCGAGAGTGTAGGAGAATCGCAAAGGAGAGTCTCTTAACAGTTAGGCTAGTTAGCTTACTAGCGCTACCATTTTTAACTGATCCCGAAAAATAAATTCCTCTATGACCTTTTTCGCATTCTTGTTTCAAATAAAACCCACGATTGCCGAAGAAGTAAAACGCCCCATCTGCACGGAGCACGCCGTCGGGCCTAGCTAAGGGGAAAAAAAGCTAACCAAGCACATTGCATGTGGCTAGCTAGCTAGCTTAGTTGCTAGCTGGCGATCAAGTGGGGAAAAGCCCGTGATTTCAGTGACCTGTCCTCCCTGGAGAGCTATAGCTACAATTCTGAGGATTGGCTGCGCCCTAAAATGATTATAGAAAACCTTGATGCCTTGAAGTCGTGGCTTTCAAAGACCCTCGAACCAATGTAAGTAATTAGCCGTGCAGTTAACGTGGGCTGTGATTGGATTGATCTTGACGTGATGTTCGTGGTAGTCGGCTAGTTAGCCATTGAGCTTGCTAGCAGCATGCTTCCGAGCTGGGTTAGCTAGCTTGAGTGATTGCACGGCACGCATAGCAACACCGTTTCGGGTAGGGCTAATCTTCTGAAAACATTCTGCTGGAAAAACTTCAACCATCTATACTTTCCTTCATAATTTCTTGTTGATAGATATACATCTCAAGAATAACTGGTGAAAATTTCATCACAATATATCACGAAATAAAGAAATTACGAAGGAAAGTATAGATGGTTGTAGTTTTTCAGCAGAAATGTTTTCAGCAGATTAGCCCTACCCCACTGTTTCGCACAGTAGGCCAACATAGTTCATCTTAGTTAGCGTATTTGTCAAAGTTGGCTAGCTAGTAAAGTTGATAATCGCGGCACGTAAAGGTTAATTGGTGAAGAATGTACAGTATGTAACGCTACCAACGAATAAGTAATTCGGTATCCTGCCGACTAGTCGGTTTACGTTACGTGCTTCTATATTTTCCGTTCATTGAAATGGTTGGTTGTTTGGGCTTGCGAGGATAGTGTGTCCAATAACGTGACCCACTGCTCCTAACCTTGTGCGTGTAGTAGATCATGGATTCTTAAGCCGCTTTCACACTGGACGCGAGACGAATTTTTCGCTCGACCGATTACATTCAAAGTTCGCGTCTTTGCATTGACTTTGAATGTAATCGGTCGAGCGAAAAATTCGTTTCGCGTCCGGTGTGAAAGCGGCATTACTGTTGCCAGTTTTTAAAGGCTGCGGCGCATCGACAAACTACAATTAAGAGAGATTGAACATTTATGGGAATGTAGCAGCCGAAGTGATGGAAAGTATAGGAAACGGCTGGAATGAGTGACGTTATCTCGCAATTAGTAACACGTCGGCCCACACTTTGCCCACCGACACCACTCTTGAACAGTTTGTGGCAGGTGTCGTGGTTTGAATGCTCCCTTTGGCTGTCACCAAACCGAATCTTCTCCAGAAAACGGAGCACAATATGACTGCTCAGACCATGTTACTCTGCCTGACCAGAAAAAGTCGCACTCTGACATTTTACTGGACCGCTTTCAGCCTAGATCTCGGCGCGCATTTCGTCGTAGTATTCTAAATCGTGAATTTTCTGTTGGTGCAGTTCGGAAAGTTATTGCAAATTGAAAAAAAATAAAGCGGTGGCAGTGTTTCCCGTACATTGATGAGATTATGGCGGCCCGCCATAGTCTCAATATGCGCAATTGCGGCGTGTTGATAATACATGCGCATTCCTGGGGGGGGGGGGGTAAGGAAAATAAGAAAAGTACTGGGAGACGCGGAATTTGCGCAACCCCCCCCCGCTGAACAAAATGAGAATCATCCATCCGTTGAACAAAATGAGAATCATCCCCCCCCTGCTCAACAAAATGAGAGTCATCTGTCCCCCGCTCAACAACATTAGAATCACACCCCCGCTCAACAAAATGAGAATGAAACCCCCCAGCCACCCAAGACGCGCCCTATTCTCCAAAAATTCTGTGGGAAACACTGCGGTGGGTATTGACAACTTACCAAATAAGATTTTGAAAAATGAAGTATCAATACAGGTGTTGCATAATCTTTTCAATTTAATATTTAATTCTGGAATTATCCCAACAAACTGGATGTTTGCAATTATTAAGCCGATTCCTAAGAACTCAGAGTTAGATCCAAAATTAACCGCAAATTATAGAGGGATTAGCTTATCAACAGTATATAAGGTTTTTGCTAGCATTTTAAGTGAAAGACTGGTCAGTTGTCTAGAGAATAATCACATATTTGTAGACTAACAAAATGGGTTTCGAAGAGGCAGATCTTGTCTTGACCACAAATTCGCATTAACGTCAATAATACGTTGTAGAAAGTCACAAAGGAAAAGTACCTACGTTGCTTATGACAACATGGAAAAAGCGTTCGATAGAGTTGACAGTTGACAATTGTTGTTTTATAAGGTCTTATGGAATTGGCGGAAGCGTGTCTAAATGCTTAAGTAATATTTAGAAAAGTTGTAAAGCGGCGGTAAATTTCAATGCATATGTTACTTCATGGTTCAACTTGGATTTCGGGGTAAGACAGGGAGATTGTATCTCACCAACTTTGTTTGGTCTTTTTATTAATGATTTGGTTCATGACCTGAAGAGGTCCACCTGTGGTATATCTGTAAATAATACACAAATGCAATGTTTGTTATATGCCGACGAGATAGTATTAATTGGAGATTCTGAAGACGGTTTACAAGAAATGCTTAATATTTTGTTTAGCTGGTGCAGAAATTGGAGAATGCATGTCAATATCAGTAAGACTAAAATTATACATTTTCGAGGTAAAAGTGAGAACCAGTCTCAGTTCAGTTTTAAATTTAGTGATAAGGTGTTAGACATTGTTGAAAAGTACAAATACCTGGGGATCATTGTGGATGAGTTTTTAGACTTCAACACTACAGCTTCAGCCTTAGCTGAATCGGGAGGCAGGGCACTGGGGACAATTTTTTCTAAATTTAAATATTATAAGGGACTTTGTTTCAAGACATATTCCAAGTTGTATAACTCGGGGATCATTCCCATCTTAGATTATTGTTCCGGTGTATGGGGTTTCTCGAAGTTTAGTAAAATTGACACGGTACAAAATAGGGCTATTAGGTTATTTCTTGGTGTGCACAGATTTGCCTCAAATGACGCAATTAATGGAGACATGGGATGGATATATAGTTCAGTTAGAAGGAAAAGGGAAATGCTGAAACTGTGGAATCGCTTAATAAATATGGAAGGCAACAGATTGACTAAAATAATTTTTATGGAGGACAAAAATTTGTGTAAAAACAATTGGAGTTCTGAGGTCTACAAAGATTTGCAAGAAATTAATTAACAGCTTTCCTATGTTGACGAGACACCAGTGGATGTTAAGGCTGCTAGTACTGTTCTTCAGGACATAATGAAAGAGAAATGGAACATAGATGTGAATAATACCCCTAAATTAAGAACATAACGTACTTTTAAGAGTGTTTTTGAGACAGAACCTTATGTATCAGGAATGATGAGCACATCTTGTTGATCATTCATGGCACAGTTTAGATGTGGCATTTTACTCTTGAAGATCGAGACAGGGCGTTATCAAAATATTCCATTAGAATTTCGGCTATGTATTTTCTGTAGTGATAATGTTTGTGAATCCGAGACACATGTTTTGCTGTACTGTAATTTGTATGATGACCTAAGAGAGGAATTATTTGCACGGGTAGTCAGATTAAATCCTATTTTCCATAGTCTTTCTGAATTTGACAAAATGGGTAGCTTAATGGACAAGGATATGGTTAAAAGTACTGCTCAATTTACTCCCAAGGCATTTATGAAGAGAAGGCAAATATTATATAACTAGGCTCCTTTGCTAAAGATTCCTTTCTTTTTTCTTATTTCATGTGACCGGCTTTGATTCGACTGTTTGTTTTAAAGTGACTTGTAAGCCCAAGTGGGCTGGGTGTGACTGGCACTCCATGCTTTTTGGGAAGCAATTTTATTTTATTTTTTGTAACGGATGTCTTGTGCTGCATGCACACACTTCACTATAATAAAGAATATCTTTCTAGTATTGATTATTAAATCATATGCAATGTCACTGCATTATTTTTTGGCGGAGATTTTGTATTGACAACGGGGGTGTCACTCCACCGTAGTGCCTTCTGCGCATCCCAAAGACTTCCATTTGGCTCAGGTCAGGACTCTTTGGTGGCCAGTTCACGTGTTAAAACGATTCCTCATGCTCCCTGAGCCTCTCTTTCACAATTTGCGCCCGATTAACCTTGGCATTGTCATCCTGGAATATGCCTGTGCTGCCAAGAATGGGGGAAAAAAATCGTTGTCTGCTGACTTCATTTTATAGCTGCTCAACATTGCTGAGTGTAGTCCTGACCAAGCAAACCAGACAGACGCCTTGTCTCCAGAGGTTTGCGCAGTTGGCACGATGCAGGACGGATGCATCGCTTCATTGGCTTCCTTTGTTACCCTAATGTGTCCAGTGTTCTGGAATTGGGTAAATCTGGACTCATCAGCCCACATGACCTTTTACCAATGCTCCACAGTCCAATCTTTATGCTCCCTAGAAAATTGAAGTTGTTTTTCCCAATTAGCCTCTCTAATAAGTGGCTTTCAATCATTCATGACTTTCTTCCAACCTATTTCTTCTGCAGAGTTGATGATTTGCTACTATCCTTTCAGGTTTTAATAATGCTTTGGACAGTTCTTAATTCAATGTCAGTGATTACACCAAATGCATTAGTTGTTTTCTTTGGTGCAGGCCAATAATTTGCCCCTCTTGAAATGCAGTAACGTTCTTCCACGACCATGGGACACATCTTCCGACATGGTTGTTTAAGGAATGAGAAGCTACAGGCTACGCTCTGCATCATTCAGGATTTAAAAGAGTTGTTGCCAGCTGAAATTTATTACTCCCTGCAGTAATGAATCGATCATGGGCTCATCAGTATTTGCTTATTTAAATCCAACTGGGGGCTTTTTCTTTGGCCAGGTAGTGAACTTTTCTCGGTTGCCCAGGGGTTCATGCTTGGTGTTCCTTAAACCCAGTTTGTTTTGTGCTTTAGCCTTGGGTGTATCCAGTGAGTTATCTAGCTAAAGAATCTTCCTTCATAACAGACACAAATTGGGGATAGTCCGCCTGGTAGCCATGACAAGGAGCGTCTGGTTGTCCATTTTGTGAATGAAAGGAGGCGATTGGCTTTTTCATTGTTTCCTGCCTGCAAGGGAACACAGGAATGACCTTGGAGGAATAAAAGAAATCCTTGAATATGGACAACAATCATTTGCGGCTGTAGCGATAAGATATGTAATTTGCCGTAGTTTTCCAGTTGGATCAGTCCTGTCATTACCAATCGCGTTAAGCTCATGGCATATTCAAGGAAAGGACATCTGATTTTTTTCGAGCATCTGTCAGGGTAACTTAGAAATCTACCTGCTTCTTCCCTTGACTCGTGTGATGTTTTCTATTGAGGTCAAGGAAAAGTTGAGGGGAGGGGAAAAGGTCGCCTTTTTGAGGGAATTGGGATGCGCCCTGGGATATGAATGGCCTCAGAATGCCAGCTCTGCCATAAATACAAACTTTGTGAAGCCCATGACTCACTGTTTTTGATGAGACTGGTTCAAACATGGATTGATTAAACTCATGACCACAGTTTTATTGTTCGATTGCTGTCTTATGGCATATGTTGTCAATTTTTGACTCCGTTCCCTCTGCAACCGTAAAAATTTTTTTGACTGTTTTGTGACAAGTCCACCTGCAGTTTGGAAATCGATTATGTTGCCCCCTGTGAACTTAATTAGTATACTTATCTGACTTCAGAAACTTTCTTAGCGAAGTGCTGCTAGTTAGACCTCATTTAAGCACACTTCTACCTAGCATTCTACCCCTGCACTTTTGCAGACAGCTGTAACAGAAACTTCACAACCACTCCCCTGTGTTACCCACGTTTAGAACTGATATTATGCTTCTGCTGTCACCTTTGATGGAGAAATACGTGTCATTAGATTTCTCACGGTTTTTAAATAATTCTCAAAATTCTTCATAAAGGAGTTATGTAATGCAGGCTTTGAGGGGGGGAAAGTGCATTTTGGATTTAATTTTCTCAACAAGTTTATTATTTGGTATTGTGTGTGTCAGTTCATGTCTTTCAGCGCCTCTAGCCCAATTTGTGTGTAATATTGGTTCTGGATTTTAAAATGATCAAAGTAATTAAAGCACATGCTGGCCTTCTGAAAACATGATTGCATTATAATTGCATTTGGACTGCCGTTTCTCCCAGAGATGAGGTCTACACTTCTTCGGAGCTGAATGTTGGGAAAGTCTCCCAAAAATAAACAAATGTTCCTATTGACCCCTAGAGCTCTGAACTGGCCCCTCATGTTCACCAGTATTTCAGCCGTGTTTTACACAAGTTGGGTCAGAGGTGCGTCAGGAAGTGGTGTAACATTAACAAGAGTCACCAAAAAACTGCAGTGTTCTGGGGCCTCATTTATAAACGGTGCGTACTGCGTAGGCACAAAAAAGATACGTACTTCACTTTCTTTGCAGATTTCTGATTTTTAAAAACAAACATGACATTAAAAAACGGGAAATTATTAAGATTATGCACGATATCAATAAATTCAAGTCCATCCTGATAAAATAAATGAACATTCCATGCAGTTTATTTTACCCATAGGTTCATAAATTAGGTTATTTTCCACAAAATGTCTTTTTTTTTTTTTTTTTTTTTTTTGCGTATGTATTATTTAGGTATGAGATCCACACAGATTTTTATAAGTGAGGCCCCTGGTTACTCAAAACATTTTTTCAGTAGAGCATAAGCAAGATGATTAAATAAAGCCTTCATTATAAATGGCTAGACGGGGTATGTTTTGACCTAGATGGTCGAGAGTCAGTCTGAGACGTGTACATTTCACGGATGGCATGCCATCTAAATTACACAAGTTTTTACGGGCCTATGGGTCAAATGCTTAGCCAGGATTTGAAAAGTGGGTGTCTACATTCATTGTTGGGGCTTAAAGCGGCACTAAATTGTGTACTTGAAATTTTAAGCTTTGGGGGGTGGTTACCCCCTATGCATTCTTCCTCTATAACAGCAATACAATGAAGTCTACAGAAACTTCTGCTTTCTGCCACTTTTTTTCTGCTGAAGTGTATTGAAGTGCTTCTTTGTGTAAAACACATAATGAAATAATGGCAAATAAATAATGAAAATCTGAAAAAGAGGTGTGCCATGAAAATCATGTCCTTCAATGACTGGTATACTCGTGAAATTCAGTGGGACACCGAGAAATGTTGTCCATGTTTAGACTTCGTCGAGAAGAATACATTCCTTTTTTTTTCTTTCTTTTTTTAGCTTCTCAGATGAACGCTGCCTGAACGTTTGGCCACCGAAGTGCATTAGAAAGTGCCAGTTTTTGACCATAAAATTTTGTATTCGGCAATTTTTTCACACTGATCAACCAGTGGCAGAGCGGCTTTGAGGAACAGATCATGTTCTGCAAATACAGTGCAGACAAATTCTTTGGTTGCAAACGCGATCAGTCATTGATGTCACAGTGATGTGGTTCAATGTAAGTCTGTGAACAGCAGCTTTGTGTGACATTTTTTTGGGGTGAAAGAACAATTTCTTTCCACTGGTTCAGTATTGTAGCCTTTCCAAGCAAATGGTGCAGAAACGAACCCCGGGCTGATGTAATTTGACTAACATTTCAATAGAGAACAATTTCTTTCCACTGGTTCAGTTTTGTAGCCTTTTCAAGCAAATGGTGCAGAAACGAACCCCGGGCTGATATAATTTGACTAAAATTTCAACAGAGATCAAGATAATGAAATGCAATCACATAACTACTTGAAATCTGTCTTTCTGCACCTCCTCTGTCCTCAGTAAGTTTCCTGAATTACATTTCTTTCCAGTCAGTGAATATATTGTTCGCTGACAGACTTTCCCTCAGCTTCACCCCCTGGAAAAAACTATGGAATCACCACACTTGGAGGTTTGTCCTGCTTTTTTCACTTTATAGCCAATAAACAAATTGCAGATATGACAGGAAAAAATTTCTTGTTAATAAGATTAACATTAAGGTGTCATGAAACACAGCTCAAACAATTTAGATTCAAAAATTTTTTATTGGCATTTCTTTGTAATAATGTAGGAAGAAATTATGGAATCACTTGATGTTGAGGAGGAATTATGGAATCCTCAACAAAAAATCAGAATTGGACTTAATTTTTAATTGCTCCTCCTTGGGCTTTTATGATGGGCTGAATTATTCGGGGCATGGACTTCACTGATGAAATATTCTCCATCAGTCTGGTTCCAACTTTCTTGAGTAGTGATTGACAGATCAACTTTGCAGGATGGGGCCTCGCCATTGACTTTTGTTTTTTTTTTTTTTTTTTTGGTTCTGTTACAGACATTGACTCCAGTTTCTGCCCATTTATTTTTCTGTGCATCTTCTATTTTCAAGGCATATTGCTCTGAGTTTTCCGTCATGACGCTTTGACATCTTCCGTGGTCAACCTGTATGGTTTCCTTTTATAACCTTCCCATTTCATTTATACTCGCACCAAACTTTAGACACTGCTTACTGGGAACAACCAACATTGTTGGCCACTTTCCGTGTTGGATTTCCTTCTTGGAGCAATTTTTTAATTGTTTCTGTGGTTTCAGTTGCCATATTGGTGCCATGCTCCCCCTCAATTAGCCTTGTCCAACTCCTTGTTAAAGGGAAAGTTCACCCAAAATGAAAATCCACCCATCATATACTCACCCCAAGGCTAATTGAAGGGTCAGTTAATTTCTTTTGTCCTCAAAATAGTTTTGGAGTTTTAAGGAAAAACAGCATTGAAGAGAAATCCAAATGAATAGAATCCTATGGTGGCCACTTTTTCAAGCTTAGAAAAAAGCAACGTTAAAAAACATGAAATGCCTCCATACTGCTCGTGTGACATTTTTGAAGTTTCTGCAAGCCCCGACAATATGATTTGACTCAAAAAGACTTCATTTTCACTATGTTTTTCGCCTAAATGTCCAATGTAGCCACTTAGCCAGGAGCCATGTTTTTTTTTTTTTCCTCGGGAAGAGTGAAGTTCCGTTACTTGGAGGACTCAAAATACGAAGAAGAAGAAGAGGACCTAGAAACACCTGCCATAAAACTAGAAGAAGAAGAGGACCTAGAAAACGTAGCCTCGAGCTTGTGTTTACATGCAAGCAGTGAATTATGCCACACGTGATAGGGAGATCTGCGCACCTGGTGACATCACATTTATAGTTTATGAAGCTAGTTTGTTGGTTTATTAGTCAATGTTAAGATGCTTTCACACCGGACGCGAAACAAATTTTTCGCACGACAGATTACGCACGTGTATTCGCGTCTTTGCATTGACTTTGAATGTAATCTGTCGTGTTTTGCGTCCAGTGTGAGAGTGGCTTTAGCTGGCAACCTTTTTTTTTGGCGCATTTTAATGCCAGCTAGCGAGCTGAATGCTTGCGGTCCAACTCCAGCCAAATTAGTTCGCATAATAATGGCTGTACGCATTTTTGATTGACTAAATTTAAATGCATGAAATATAATGTTAGCCAGCAAGAGAGCCTTTATGCCAACTTAGCTAGCTATATTTAATGTATGTATATGCGAGCTAGGTGCCTAAATGGCGAAGTTATAAATATTCACTATTATCCATTGATTTCTATGAGCAAATCCAAAAATAATACAACTGCACATGTGTACCAGAGGGCACGGCGAAGTAGCCGTAGAAATGTAAAAGTAACGGAACTTCACTCTTCCCGAGGCAAAAAAAAAAACATGGTTCCTGGCTAAGTGGCGACGTTTTCTAGGTCCTCTTCTTCTTCTAGTTTTATGGCAGTTGTTTCTAGGTTCATCCTCTTCTTCTTCTTCATATTTTGAGTCGTTCAAGTAACGGAACTTCACTCTTCCCGAGGGGAAAAAAACATGGCTCCTGGCTAAGTGGCTACATTGGACATTTAGGCAAAAAACATCGTGAAAATGAAGTCTTTTCGAGTCAAATCATATTGTTGGGGCTTGCAGACACTTCGAAAATGTCACACGAGCAGTATGGAGGCATTTCATGTTTTTTAACGTTGCTTTTATTTAAGCTTGAAAAAGTGGCCACCATAGGATTCCATTCATTTGGATTTCTCTTCCATGCTGTTTTTCCTTAAAACTCCAAAACTATTTTGAGGACAGAAGAAATTAACTGACCCTTCAATTAGCCTTGGGGTGAGTATATTATGAGTGAAATTTCATTGTTGGGTGAACTTTCCCTTTAAGGTCTGCAAGCACTCTCTTTTAACTGCAGACCAATTTGCATATTCAGATTTGTGCTGGTATTGCTTTTGGAAATTCCATTTATTATGTGATTACATTTTTTTTCCCTCAACATTGAGTGATTCCATATTTTTTTCCCTCTACTTGATTCTGAAAGAAAATGTCATTAATGAAAATAATCTGATTTGTTTGAGGTGTACTTCATGAAGGCTGAATGTTAAGCTAATTAACAAAAAATAGTTTTGTGTCATATCCACAATTAGTTTATTTGCTGGATGAGCATCCTCTGTGTGTGGTCATAGCATAATGTTTCCCAGGGGTTGTAAAAGGGCTTTGGGGGGGGGAGCGCGCTTTGACTGTAAAACTGAAGTACTCAGACCAAAATTTGAATGCTAATATTTGAATACCTAAAGTACACTACTGAGAAGCGACAGAAAAATATAAAACCCTCAATAAAAAAAAAGAAAACCAGTTAGACCCCACCCCCTATTTTTTTATTTTTTATTTTTCTCACCCCAGAATCTTTTCACTTGGCTTCTGATGTTTGGTTGCTGTTTAAGACCGAATTCAGGTATTGGTGTACGTTTTCAAGAACAAGAATGAGACCATTCATACCCACTGCGCGTAATGCACGCGTTTCACTATGCACTATGAGAACAGAAATGGTGCACAAATGCCTACACACCCCATAGCTGCAGTTGGTCTTATATATGCTGTTAAAAAATCGGGATTCAGAATCGCTTCAATATTGGCATGACTTTACTGTTGAGCGTGGGATTCTGTTTTGAGTTGAGTTCCGAACATATCCTGTCTACTTTGCATATATTACTGAATGCTAACACATTTTGTTGGCTTGACTCATGGTTGGTGAAATACTTCTAGGAGTTTTTCCAGCGCTGCTGTTTAGTGTAAAATATCCATACATTAGCTCTTATTGTGTTCCTGTATTGCATTAAGGGAATGCATGCTGTGGTATTGAATCAGGTTTGGAGGAATTTCACTGGCATTAGAATCAACTACCAAAATACTGATTTTGTGACCTAATCCCCTCTGTAAACCACTCGACCATTTCAGGTTTCAGTGACCATGGTGGAAACAATGGGAATGTATTACCATTCTGGGATAACCATTATTTCTAGTCCAGATACGGGGGGGTTGTCAGGATCAACTAAAGTATGAGATCCAAAGTGGCCATTATGGGTTAAAACTCTGGATTATAAAGTTTCAGTGATGCTACTGCCCCAACATGGATGTTGCGTACCATCAATTGTGGGAACCTGTCCAAGAAGTGTAATCGATTTTTCTTTTTTTTCAATGCTTTGCTTTTAGATGTGATGCAGATCCGTCTGCTCTTGCGAAGTATGTGGTTGCCTTAGTAAAGAAGGACAAGACTGAGAAGGAGCTGAAAGCACTATGCATTGACCAGTTGGATGTATTTCTTCAGAAAGGTATGTTGGCTTCATGTCTGCCTTTCAAACACCGCAGTCTAACCCCTGCCATCATTGCTTTCATTGTATCTCCCCGACGACGATAGTTGGGAGATGCTATGGTTTAGTTCCGGGGCTGCCGCCGCAGAGATTTTCTGTTCCAGGCTCTGGAAGCCACAATTATTACTGGAATTTCTCCGAATTTCACACAGGCAAAGATATTGATTGGACAATGCTCAAGACCGATTTTCGCGCATTTCGCCAGCAGCCATTTTGTCCGAAATTTGGGGATCGGGGAGATACACCACTCGGTCCCAGTGGCGACCACGTTATCTAGTTATATCTGGAGCACTTCTGTTTTAAGCCTTCAGCAATGCATACACAAGTTTAGGAGTTACCTGAACACTGTTGAGGTGAAGGGTTTGAATAAGGCCCTCCCACCACACAATTGAAGCAGCATTCTGCCAACCATTCTTTGTTTTTTTGGCTTCTTGGCCATATTATCAGTTCATAACCATCCCCACCTTTATCCTGTCTGAAATGATCTTTCAGTCTGAAAAGGAGGACTAATGTTAAAACAAAACCAAAAGGGAAAATTCTGTGTCCTATGCCTTATATCCTTCCCATGTGATTCCAGAAACGCAGACATTTGTCGACAAGCTTTTTGAAGCTGTGAACTCGAAGAGCTATCTACCTCAGTACGAGCTGCCCTCGTCCACTGTGAAACCTGAACCTCAGCAGAGGCAAGACAAAGAAGAGTTGAAAAAAGATGAGGTAGGACCGTTTCTCCTTGCCTTTCTGTTTTTGTGGCTTGTTACATGTGACTGTGAGCAAGCTCTGCTATATTTCAGCTTGTCATGCTGTATGATCAGTCACTGGTTGGGTGAGATGGGATGGATGGGTGAAGATACGTGCTGCTAGTTTTGGCGGCTTGACCAATGCAAGCATTGTTTTTTAACTGCTGGCTGGCACACTGAATTTACAAATGCCACTATTACAGTGGATCCCGTGCACAGTTGAGTTGCAGGTGGTGAATCAAATTGTCTCAACGTGAAACTTGAAGTGCAATGTAGTTTTTTGTGACCTGTGAATTCTTGCATAATCCTGGTGCATCTAGGCTGCTAAATGTGGGCCGAACAAAATTTTAACAGCTAGTACTTCTCTGCTGTTTTAGAATTTTGAACTATTCTGGATTGGTTTAGTGTAACAATAGTGTAGTTCGTTGGTATCCATGCAACACACTGGTCAGGGAACAGTTAAACCAAAGGTTGCCAGTCAATTCTCAGATAAATTACGCTTGTCATTCCGATGTGCAGTTTCTTACTCTTGATATGGTAGTTTTGTGAGCTCCGTTAACTACGTTAATTCAGTTTTTCTTTCTCTAAATTGTCCAGTCTTCTTATGGCATTAAACTGCAGATTGTCATTATTACCAGATGACAATGTCGTGTTTCTGTGTTCTGGACTGTGATTGTAATTTTGCTGTAAATTTTTGGACACATGGTAATGTCACAGCAGTGTGACTTGGGGGACTGTAATCACTTAAAATAAAATTTAACAGTAGAAGTTTATAATAAGATGTTTAACAATTAGGTCATTACAGTATGTAGAATTAACAATCTGTTAATTCTAGCAGTGGGTTGGTGTAAGTGAGAGGTGTAACAATACGGTGGGGTCACGATACGATACGTATCCCGATACAGGGGTCGTGATACGATACGCATCCCGATACACTACAGCTTATTTGACTGCCGATTTTCTTTCTACTTACAAGTAAGCAGCACCACTGATAGATTTCCACAGACAAGGCTTTCGAAGTTTATTAAAACAAAGGAATACAGTTAGTTTACCTTTAGGTACCACTGTGTGTTCACTGTTCAGGTCAATGTCTTCAACTTAAAAAATTGATAAAAGCTGAATAGGTCTCCACTACTATTCACCAGATGAAACAGTCATATTGCAATTTCCTTATCATTATTAGTAGCCAACTAGCCAACTTGAAGTTTTGGTCATGCTGCGATTCTTGCACTGATTCTTCACTGCAATAGTGCCTTTAGTGTTCAACGGATCCTTTACATATTTTATATGCATGTATATGGGCCCAAGATCTAGCCCCAGTTCGATTTTTGGGCATGCTGTGATTCTCGGTTTGGCTACCAGGGGGCTTTTTCTGCAAAACTTCAAACAGCTCTAGCTCCCTCATTCTACGAGCTAAGATGCTCAAATTTTTTTGCCCGCTTGGCCAAAAGGCCCAAGGAGCTTATGCTATGCTCTGGGTCCTTAGTGTTGGTCTGTCGTGCGTCTGGGCGGGCGTGCGTGCGTAAACTTTTGGCTTGTCTGCACTCTAGCGTCTTCAGTTTTTCACCGATCCTTTTCATATTTCATATGTGTATATAGCGTCATAAAGTCTAGACCAACTTCCATTTTCAGCCCAATCGGACCGATACTTTGGCTTAGGGGCCGTTCCATTTTGGCCACATTTGGTCAAGCGGGCGCAGTGGCTTTGCCACTATTTTTTACTGTTGAAATTATTGCGTAGTTACTGCACTTAGCCTTTGTAGGGCAGTATTATCCCCGCCTCCCTACTACGGGCTAGGCAAGATACTAAATTCACTAAGATAAAACAATTTACCAAGATACTACAATAGAATTGCACAAGTCCTTCATCACAATGTGGACTATTGTAAAAAGCCTTGTGTATCCCGATACACGTCCTCTGAATCGATGCATGGTATCGGAGGCTTTGTATCGCTTTACAATACTGTTTTGCCGTATCGTTACACCACTAGCGTAAGTGTATTTGGATGCAATGCAGGTGCTGGGCCATTACCCACACACCTCAGAGTACATTTGGGCCGCCCTGCTGTGGAAAACCAGGTCGCACAGGATATTAATGAATGTGCTTAAGAGCTCTTCACAAACGTCTGTGGGCACTTTTCTGAATGAGTGCATCTACAGTAGAAGATAAAGTTCACTTCTGGGAGATTTAAAGTTTAGGTGATTGAATTATTTATAATCACCGTGCTGAATGTGTGGAATTGGTTAGCAGGTGAGTTCAGGTGCAGGCCATGCGCTGAAGTTGTATCTCAAATTGTTTTCTGTCAAGTACCAAGGCTCACAGGCTATGTTCAGTCATGTACGAAGGCTCTCAGGCTGTGTTCAGTGATACTCTTAGGCTCTCAGGCTGTGTTCAGTGATACTCTTAGGCTCTCGGGCTGTGTTCAGTGATACTCTTAGGCTCTCGGGCTGTGTTCAGTGATACTCTTAGGCTCTCAGGCTGTGTTCAGTGATACTCTTAGGCTCTCAGGCTGTGTTCAGTGATACTCTTAGGCTCTCAGGCTGTGTTCAGTGATACTCTTAGGCTCTCAGGCTGTGTTCAGTGATACTCTTAGGCTCTCGGGCTGTGTTCAGTGATACTCTTAGGCTCTCGGCTGTGTTCAGTGATACTCTTAGGCTCTCGGGCTGTGTTCAGTGATACTCTCAGGCTCTCTCGGGCTGTGTTCAGTGATACTCTTAGGCTCTCAGGCTGTGTTCAGTGATACTCTTAGGCTCTTGGGCTGTGTTCAGTGATACTCTTAGGCTCTCAGGCTGTGTTCAGTGATACTCTTAGGCTCTCAGGCTGTGTTCAGTGATACTCAGGCTGTGTTCAGTGATAGGCTGTGTGTTTAGGCTCTCAGGCTGTGCTGTGTTCAGTGATACTCTTAGGCTCTTAGGCTGTGTTCAGTGATACTCTTAGGCTCTCGGCTGTGTTCAGTGATACTCTTAGGCTCTCGGGCTGTGTTCAGTGATACTCTTAGGCTCTCGGGCTGTGTTCAGTGATACTCTTAGGCTCTCAGGCTGTGTTCAGTGATACTCTTAGGCTCTCGGGCTGTGTTCAGTGATACTCTTAGGCTCTCAGGCTGTGTTCAGTGATACTCTTAGGCTCTCAGGCTGTGTTCAGTGATACTCAGGCTCTCAGGCTGTGTTCAGTGGCTCTCTTAGGCTGTGTTCAGTGATACTCTTAGGCTCTCAGGCTGTGTTCAGTGATACTCAGGCTCTCAGGCTGTGTTCAGTGATACTCTTAGGCTCTCAGGCTGTGTTCAGTGATACTCTTAGGCTCTCAGGCTGTGTTCAGTGATACTCTTAGGCTCTCAGGCTGTGTTCAGTGATACTCTTAGGCTCTCAGGCTGTGTTCAGTGATACTCTTAGGCTCTCAGGCTGTGTTCAGTGATACTCAGGCTCTCGGGCTGTGTTCAGGCTCTCAGGCTGTGTTCAGTGATACTCTTAGGCTCTCGGGCTGTGTTCAGTGATACTCTTAGGCTCTTGGGCTGTGTTCAGTGATACTCTTAGGCTCTCAGGCTGTGTTCAGTGATACTCTTAGGCTCTCAGGCTGTGTTCAGTGATACTCTTAGGCTCTCAGGCTGTGTTCAGTGATACTCAGGCTCTCAGGCTGTGTTCAGTGATACTCAGGCTCTCAGGCTGTGTTCAGTGATACTCTTAGGCTCTCAGGCTGTGTTCAGTGATACTCTTAGGCTCTCAGGCTGTGTTCAGTGATACTCAGGCTGTGTTCAGTGATACTCTTAGGCTCTCAGGCTGTGTTTAGTGATACTCTTAGGCTCTCAGGCTGTGTTCAGTGATACTCTTAGGCTCTCGGGCTGTGTTCAGTGATACTCTTAGGCTCTCAGGCTGTGTTCAGTGATACTCTTAGGCTCTCAGGCTGTGTTCAGTGATACTCTTAGGCTCTCAGGCTGTGTTCAGTGATACTCTTAGGCTCTCAGGCTGTGTTCAGTGATACTCTTAGGCTCTCGGGCTGTGTTCAGTGATACTCTTAGGCTCTCAGGCTGTGTTCAGTGATACTCTTAGGCTCTCGGGCTGTGTTCAGTGATACTCTTAGGCTCTCAGGCTGTGTTCAGTGATACTCTTAGGCTCTCGGGCTGTGTTCAGTGATACTCAGGCTCTCGGGCTGTGTTCAGTGATACTCTTAGGCTCTCAGGCTGTGTTCAGTGATACTCTTAGGCTCTCAGGCTGTGTTCAGTGATACTCTTAGGCTCGGCTGTGTTCAGTGATACTCTTAGGCTCTCAGGCTGTGTTCAGTGATACTCTTAGGCTCTCAGGCTGTGTTCAGTGATACTCTTAGGCTCTCAGGCTGTGTTCAGTGATACTCTTAGGCTCTCGGGCTGTGTTAGTGATACTCTTAGGCTCTCGGGCTGTGTTCAGTGATACTCTTAGGCTCTCGGGCTGTGTTCAGTGATACTCTTAGGCTCTCGGGCTGTGTTCAGTGATACTCTTAGGCTCTCGGGCTGTGTTCAGTGATACTCAGGCTCTCGGGCTGTGTTCAGTGATACTCTTAGGCTCTCGGGCTGTGTTCAGTGATACTCTTAGGCTCTCGGGCTGTGTTCAGTGATACTCAGGCTCTCAGGCTGTGTTCAGTGATACTCTTAGGCTCTCAGGCTGTGTTCAGTGATACTCTTAGGCTCTCAGGCTGTGTTCAGTGATACTCTTAGGCTCTCAGGCTGTGTTTAGTGATACTCTTAGGCTCTCAGGCTGTGTTCAGTGATACTCTTAGGCTCTCAGGCTGTGTTCAGTGATACTCTTAGGCTCTCAGGCTGTGTTCAGTGATACTCTCAGGCTCTCAGGCTGTGTTCAGTGATACTCTTAGGCTCTCGGGCTGTGTTCAGTGATACTCTTAGGCTCTCAGGCTGTGTTCAGTGATACTCTTAGGCTCTCGGGCTGTGTTCAGTGATTCTCTTAGGCTCTCAGGCTGTGTTCAGTGATACTCTTAGGCTCTCGGGCTGTGTTCAGTGATACTCTTAGGCTCTCAGGCTGTGTTCAGTGATACTCTTAGGCTCTCGGGCTGTGTTCAGTGATACTCTTCAGGCTGTGTTCAGTGATACTCTTAGGCTCTCTCAGGCTGTGTTCAGTGATACTCTTAGGCTCTCAGGCTGTGTTCAGTGATACTCTTAGGCTCTCAGGCTGTGTTCAGTGATACTCTTAGGCTCTCAGGCTGTGTTTAGGATACTCAGGCTCAGGCTGTGTTCAGTGATACTCTTAGGCTCTAGGCTGTGTTCAGTGATACTCTTAGGCTCTCAGGCTGTGTTCAGTGATACTCTTAGGCTCTCAGGCTGTGTTCAGTGATACTCTTAGGCTCTCAGGCTGTGTTCAGTGATACTCAGGCTGTGTTCAGTGATACTCTTAGGCTCTCAGGCTGTGTTCAGTGATACTCTTAGGCTCTCGGGCTGTGTTCAGTGATACTCTTAGGCTCTCAGGCTGTGTTTAGTGATACTCAGGCTCTCGGGCTGTGTTCAGTGATACTCTTAGGCCCTCGGGCTGTGTTCAGTGATACTCTTAGGCTCTCGGGCTGTGTTCAGTGATACTCTTAGGCTCTCGGGCTGTGTTCAGTGATACTCTTAGGCTCTCGGGCTGTGTTCAGTGATACTTTTAGGCTCTCGGGCTGTGTTCAGTGATACTCTTAGGCTCTCAGGCTGTGTTCAGTGATACTCTTAGGCCCTCATGCTGTGTTCAGTAATATACTGAGGCTCTCGGGCTGTATTTTGCTGTGTTCTGCGGTTCTCGAGTTGTGTTCAGTTGTGTTCTGAGGCTCACATGCTGTCTTTAATACTGGTTTTGTATGTACAGTCAAACAAAGAGGAAGAGAGAGAGAAGAAGTTCTCCAGGAGGTTAAACCACAGCCCCCCACAGTCCAGCTCACGATACAGAGACAACCGGTAAGAGCGCCATTTTACTGCAGAAAGACCCCTGTCCTCCATGTACTTACAGAAGCACTCTGACTGTACACACACACACACACACACAAGCGCGCGCGCGCACGATGTCTTTCTGTATTCCCCCGCTGGTTGAATGTCAGTGTTCATCCCAGCTCCAGTTCTTTCATAACTTATACTGTTGACATTTTGCAGTAGATCTACTGACTAATGTAGTCTAAGACCACAGAGAATACTTGTTAAATCCATTATATCCTCTCCATATTTTGTGAGGGCCAAAGCAATGACTTCAGTTTTACATTGGACTGAGTTTACATAAAATCTAATACGTTTGCATTAATGATGGGCGTAAACCAACTTATTTGTAATACCCTGCCACCCAAAGGGTAAGTTTAGGAGCTGTTGATATAGGCAGTGTTCTTCCGTCCGTCTGTCCATGTGTGCATGCGTGCGTCCCATCTTTGCAAAGGGATCTGCAGTCTCTGACCAGCCTATGGAAATTAACTTCTTAACCATAAAATTGATGAAAAAATTTTCTTTTTCATGGCCCGCAAAAGACGAGGGGACGACCGCAAGAAAGACGACCGCTCAAGAAAGAGGGACTACGACCGGAACCCGCCACGGCGGGACTCTTACCGCGACCGTTACAACCGCCGGCGGGGCCGCAGCCGCAGTTACAGCCGCAGCAGGAGCCGCAGCTGGAGCAAGGACCGCCCACGTGACCGCGAACGGGACCGGGACCGGGAGAGAGACCGCGACAGGGACCGCAGCAGAAGTCGCTCCAGAAGCCAGAGCCGGACGAGAAGTCGCGGTGAGGCCCGAAATTGTATTTTCCGCTCGCCCTTTATCTGGGCAGCAGGTGTGAAGAGTGTGGCTAACCAGTGCTAATGATCGTTCCATCGCTAACCTACGACGTTGCAAAACTAGAGCTACGATTTTGAGTCCTGATTTGAGCTCTGACGCCAGAGCCTAGGCCCCTCAATTATTCTTCAGTGCCTCAGCATGAAATGGTCTTTTCATGCTAAGAGTCAGTGGAATCATTCCATCAGTTATTTTTTTCTCTGTCTTCCTTTACTGTAGATGTGGTCCCAGGTAATGACCATTTTCACTGACCTCCTTCTTAAAGATTTTATCCATGTTGTATGTGGCATCAGTTTTGCTCAGTGTGAGATCTGGAAGCTTCTGCCCCAGTTGCGATTTTAGTATAGCAATGCCCCCTCCATTACGACTCAAATTTTGGTCTCTCTGAAAAACCTTTTGCATGCCTGGAGAGGAATGAGGCCTTTACGTAACATTACATCATCAGAAGTGATATAGAGCTGTATTTTTATTAGCTTACCGGCCCTATGGGCCAATAAGCTATTGTCGTGGGTGGCGTCCGTCATCAGGAACATTTTTTATCTTTTTTTTGGCCAGATGAATTTTTGTGTAAATTTGCAGTAACATATTACTAGACCATATCTCCAGGCGTTTTTCTCGGATTTTTGATTGAATCATTTTTGTCCGTTTTATGGGCCCTTGAAATTTTGGCTCCAATGTTAAAGATAGGACTGAGAAATTTTAAAAAATCATTTCTCAAAAAACGCATGATAAATTTTTTTCTAAATCAGGCAATCAACTTACCTTGGTACCGTCAACGTACAGTGCGAGCGCCATTCTGATTGAATTGACGGAAGTGGGTCTGTTGGGGGCACTGTACATAATGAATATGCAAGATGGCCTGTGGAGGCCAAATGGTTGCAGATAGAGATTAAGTTTGTATTATCGACATACAGGAAGTCATTTATGACCTATATTTTGGCAATATTAAATTTGACCACAGATGACCTTGAAAGGTCAAACTCGAGGTCAGGGACTATATTAACAATGTTAAAAGATATGACTTGAAATTTCAAAAAATTCTTTCTCAAAAAATGTCTGATAACTTTTTTTCTAAATCTGGCAATCAACTCACCTTGATACACTTTATGTACAGTGCGACTGCCATTTTGATTGAATTGACAGAAGTGGGTCTAGTGGGGGCGCTGTACGTTAACATTGAGTCTTATGGAGAATGGGCCAAATCGCCTGTGGAAGCTAAATGGTTGCAGATAGAGATTAAGTTTGTATTACTGACATATAGGAAGTAATATATGACCTATATTTTCGCTGTGTTAAGTTGACCTCGGATGACCTTGAAAGGACTAACTTGAGGTCAAGCAAAATGTTAAAATTTTCATAGGTTTCTAGGCTTGAAAATATTGAAGATTGGGAACATATGTGCATTGAACACTTATAGGAAGTCATGTATGCACTTTCATTTGGTGGCCTTGAACTTGATCTTCCGCGACCTTCGAAGGTCAAGCTTCACATAGTGAAATTTCAATGACTTCTATCACCGAAACTATTACAGATAGCGCTTAGGTTTGTATTGCGGGCATATAGGAAGTCATGTATGAAGTTTCATTTGGTGACTTTGAACTTGACCTTCAGTGACCTTGAATGCCCAAACTTCACAGTGAAATTTTAATGACTTATATCCGCAAAATGGTTACAGATAGTTTCAGTTTGTATTGGAGATGTATAGGAAGTCATACATGAACTTTCATTTGGTGGCCTTCAACTTGACCTTCGAAGGTCAAACTTCACATAGTGATATTTCAATGACTTCTATCACCAAAACTATTACAGATAGAGCTTAGGTTTGTATTGTGGCCATATAGGAAGTCATGTATGAAGTTTCATTGGGTGACCTTGAACTTGACCTTCAGTGACCTTCAATGGCCAAACTATACAGTGAAATTTCAATGACTTATATCAGCAAAATCGTTACAGATTGAGTGCAGGTTTGTATTGGAGACGTATAGGAAGTCATGTATAAGCTTTCATTTGGTGACCTTCATATTGACCTTCGAAGGTCTAACTTGACCGAGAGAAAATTCAATGACTTCTGTAACTGAAAAGGTCACAAATGGAGCCTAGGTTTGTGTTACTGACATAGGAAGTCGCATATGAACTTTCATTTGGTGACATTCAGCTTGACTGTTGATGACATTTTAAGGTCAAACTTGACATAATACAATTTCAATGACTTGTATTGCCAAAACGGTCACAGATGGAGTCTAGGTTTGTATTAGAGACACATAGGAAGTCATATATGAACTTTCATTTGGTGACCTTCATATTGACCTTCAAGGGTCAAATGTGAACTAGTGAAAATTCAATGACTTGTATCACTAAAATGGTCACAGATGGAGCCTAGGTTTGTGTTACTGACTTCTAGGAAGTCACATATGAACTAACATTTGGTGACATTCAACTTGACTGTCAGTGACCTTTGAGGGTCAAACTCGAAAGTGAAATTACAATGACTTGTATCACCAAAATGGTCACAGATTGAGCCAAGGTTTGTATAGAGACATTTAGAAAGTCATGTAAGAAGTCCATTTGCTGACCACAACTTGACATTCTGTGACCTTTAAACTTCACAATTGACATATTTAATACATATTATTGACATATTATAATGACTTGTATCAGCAAAACTGCTTCAGAGCTTAGGATTGTATTACAGAAGGTCTTATAAATGTATGTGAACTTTTATTTAGTGACCTTGACATTGATTTTCATTGATTCAAATGTCAAACTTCACATGAAATTTTCATTACTTGTATTATCGCTGTAAGACTGCTTGCCGGTAAGCTACAGGACCCTTGGTCCTATTTTTATTTTTAAATAGTAGAACATAAAAGAAGGTATTTGTTTGAAGTCTGTTATGTGGACGACATTTCTGTAAGGCACTGTCGTGATTTCAGAAAAGGATGGTGGGAAATCGAAGTACGAGCACGAGCGAGCGGAGCGGTGCGAGGCCGTGGAGAGTTACACCCCGGCGCCCCTGGTGGCCGGGGGAGCGTCCAGTCACTTCCCTGTGCCCACACTCAGCAGCACCATCACCGTCATCGCGCCCACTCACCATGGCAACAGCACCACAGAGAGCTGGTCGCAGTTCCACGAGGATCACCCACTGGAGCATGGCTCATACGGAAGGGGACCTCCCCAACGCAAGCGCTGCCGTGACTACGACGGTAACCAAGGATACTACCTTAGAATAATATCGTTGTACTGTACTTGTCCAATTCCATGTGCCCTAATGGAGCTCTAAAGACCAGTTTAGACCAAAGATTTGCAATGAAATAAGTTGAAAATTGCAACTGCTTGCTATGTGCTGGTCTACAACACTCTGAACCTTGCCAGTTTATACTAATGCGTCCAAAACAGAGACTTCTTGTCATTAACTGCTGGGTTTTCAGTTTGTTCTTCGGTGGATAATTTGTGGCATCTCAAAATATGAATGAGGATACTGACAGTATATTTTAAAGCTTGTCTACAGACACGACTGTTTATCAAACAAATTGATAAGGAGATCCTCTTTTTCCTCCGTCTGCTTTGTCTATCTGAGCTATGAGCTGATTGGCTGTCAATACTGTGAGCTGATTGGCTGTCAGTACTGGTGACTTGCCTTAAGTTCTGAAAATAGACACTTGTGGCTTGTTCAGCTGAGGTTCTTGCAACACCATCAAACTGAGAAAGGGTAGTTCAAGCTTGATTCAAACTGAGAAAGTGTAGTTCACGCCGCTGCAACTTCTTCCTGCAACACTGAAACTGTTTCATTTCATAACTATTCTCTGATCTGAACGGTCTTTGAGACCGTTTTGTAGGACACATCTTTACTCTACTGGTGATGGATTTCTGATACCATATTTCTGTATGGATTTTGAAAATGAAAAATACCCCCAAACCTCCAAATTAAGAAAAATGTAATGCCCAGCAAGCGATAGAAATGGTTAAATACGAGTAAAGTGAATCAAGATTATTTTTAAAGTCAAAGGTTGCAGCAAAGAAGTAGCGAGGAGCCACCGTTCAAAAAGGAGCAGCCTGAAATCTCACCATTAGGACAAATGCCATTTTTGCCTCCACATGCACACTCATTTTTCTGCTGATAGACTTTTGATGGGTGGCCCTTATTGTCAGATACAGGTTTTTGAAGGGTTTTGTCATGTCTTTGTAATGTTGGCCACAAATTTAGAGGTTTGGCAACTGCATTGTTTGTGTGTTGGCAAGAGAGAATTGGTGGGCCGCCATAGTCTCGTCAATGTATGGTAAACACTGTTCTTCCTAAAACTCAATTTGCCTGCACTGCCTGAGCTTGGAACTCCGGTTCTGGGCCAGTGTTAAAAATCAGCTCCTTTAAACATCTGTCTGCTCTGCCTGGTGACGTTTTTTTTTTTCTTACAGACTTTGACACCCAGATTGCATGTTGGACTGGTGAATGGAAGATTTCAGTTTGTCAGATAGTTTTAATGAATACTTGATTTTAACATCATAACAGTTTGACAACAGGAGATGCCATAATGTCAATTTTGAGCCAAAGAGCTTATGTTGCATTTAGCGACAATACTTTCATTGGTTTTAACTAAACTGAAATGTTACGATAGAATTTCAAGTGCAATCTGTCTTCGCTTTGCTAGATAGCTGGAATTATTTTTGAATGAACTGTGCACCCCCCCAAAAAAAGTGTAGTTTAACATTGTGCATAGAACCACACAAGCAACGAGTAACTTTAACTAGTTACCATCTTTGTATAGTTAAAAAATAAGGCTGCTCGGCCAGCATCATCACAACCTCAACTTTGTATTTAGTAGTAGTAACTTCAATAGTAAGACATACAAGCATGCAGACGGTACGTTTCCTTGTATTGGAGTACCATCCGTGCATAATTTTATCAGGTGAATGCTAGTACAAGTGACAGTAATGTTTGCCTGCCACCGCAAGAGAGACCGAAGGTGAGGTCACGCTCCCGCGGCTACGACTCTCATTTGTCATGAGAGTTAACAAAGCGGGACAGATACAGGGCATTTTTAGGTTTTGACTAGGCAGGACACTTGAAAAGTAACTTTAGGCAGCTCTGGCGATTAATCTTTGAACTGTGACCTATTAGATTCATGCATTTCAACTTCAGCTGTGGCATGTCAAAACAACAAACCTAATTTTGGTTCCCACTCGCCAGTCTTTAAAAACAAGGACACCGGCCAAACACCTTTGACCGCAAGAGCTCCATTTAGAAGCAAAGAGGAACAGGGTAATATGCTTATTCACTTCCAAATCCACTAATTTTAGCAATCCATTTTCCTGTGTGTGAATGAAGCATTACAATGGCTTTATCATGATAGGTAACAATGGAAGTGCAAGACTTGGTATTAAGATGGACTTTATGAATATGTAAGGATTACTATATATGGACTGTAAGTGGACTTACTGTACTTACCTTATTAGCTGTGGGATATACTGCAGCAATGTAGCAGTATTCCAGAGAGAAAAGAAGAGACGGGTCAAGTTCCAAGTTCTGGCGACAAACGTACAGTCTTTAAAAGATGTCGTGACCAATGCTGAGACCAACCTTGATGCTTATGATTCTAATGACCTACTTGAAATTAAACCCGTACAATTTTTTTTAAGTTAATGCACATGCACAACTTTTTTTCATTTAAATAAATAAGTAAATAAATTTGGCTTTAATGCACTACTGCGGTAATCTGCTATGAGAAATTGGGCTATATTGAAGGTAAGTTAATAAAGCAAATGCAAATATTCGTGTTGGCCAAGAGCATGTATACACAGTCCACCTGTTTCACAGCTGCCTCAGCCTTTTTTACATGAAAACCTGTGGGAAGCAACTTCTCTTAAGGACCCGTTTTTTTTTTTTTTTTTGCTTTATTCCCTGAATATTACAAGTGCCTCTAATTAAAAGAATGGTAAAAATGGCTGAATTGCAACAATGTTTGATCATTTATAACCATACGTTATGAGCATGACTGTGACTTATAGGAGCACCTGTGGCAATGTGGACAGGGTTACTCATGATTGTTTTCATTAAACAATGAAAACGCTTTTGCAAATCACTTCCAGCTAGGCTGAAATAACACCTCTGTTTGCATAGCAGTTATGGCCTGGCATAACAGAAATAGCATTTTCGATTGTTTCATTGGATCTGAAATGGCATGAAACTGTTGGTGCGCTTATGATAAATGTTTTGACTGGTATCATTTGCTGAAGTTTGCCTGTTGCATGTCAACTGACATAGTTTGAAATCATATGAAGCCATTACTGTGGATATCTCTTATAGATCACCTCGTTATGTCAGCATATGATGAAGGGTTCAAGTGTCCAACTAGACATCATTTTTCATGACGATGTCTTCGTATTATGGGCTCCTGTAGTGCCTTTAATGTTAGCATGCTTTGCTAGCTGATGTTTCTGTTTTTTATTTTTCAGAGAAAGGCTTCTGCATGCGCGGCGACATGTGTCCGTTTGACCACGGCAGTGACCCTGTGGTGGTGGAGGACGTCAACCTTCCCAGCATCCTCCCTTTCCAGGCCCAGCCCCTTCCTGTGGTGGATGCTCCGCCCCCTCCGGGGCTCCCTCCGCCTCCTCTGATGAATCCGCCGCCCGTTAACCTGCGCCCCCCAGTGCCCCCCCCAGGCACCCTGCCCCCAAGCCTACCGCCTGTCACTGGTGCGTCTCCGACGACTCGCTCGTGTTCATTTGAAATGCGCTGGATTCTCAAACTCAGTTACTGGGTGGCTGTGTGTCTGCTGCTTATGCCTTTCTCTCTCAGGTGTAGGTGCTTTTGGTCTCTCAAACCAGGGCCCTGTTACATTGAAGGACTTGATGAATGTAGTGGAGTCCAATCTGGAACCTTCTGGGGCAGAATGAAATGAAGCGTTGTTTTTGGGTTTTATTCAAGAGTTATCCTGCTAGCTCTGAAATCTTGCTTCGTGAAATACCCCCGGGTGTGCATTTTCTGATCGCGGTTCTCCACAGGGCAGAAAATCGAGTGCAGCTAATCAGCTGCACCTGGTTTTTAGTTAATTATCCACTGGGGAAAAAAAATTTGTTTTCAGAGGAAGGATTTGAGGATTATTGCTGTGGGCTGGTTTTACAGTTCAGTCATACAAATCATCGCCCAAGTGATCGCCTGGAATGATGGGTTTCTTTTTTTCTCCATCTTGGGCTCTTTATAAAATCCAGGGGTCATGAACGCTCGTACATCCGCAGAGATACTACAGCTGAATCTAGAGCATTGACGGATCTAGAGCTGTCCATGCAGTTGTGCTGTTCACTGATATTGAAATAACTGAGCTTCATAAACAGGGTTGAAAAATGTGAAGTTGTCCTTTCAAAGCACTCAATCATTTGCATTTCTGTGGTTTTCCGTTAACAGTCATGGCTCTTTCGACCCTAACTCTGCCAACTGGCACCCATTTTGCTATTTTTGTCTTTGTATCTCATTTCCTCGGTCGCTGTTGTTAGAGAAGAACAGTAGTTCCAGGGCTGACGAGTTTAAGGAGCCTCATTTTAGTGTGTTTGCTGTCCTTGACTCATGCTTCTTGCATGGCACATTTTAGGATAACTTTTGTCTGGATAAAGGAGTGTGAATTTAACAAAGGTGTGTAATGGCAGAGCTTTCTAAGGATGCTCTGTGCCTCAGTGTCGCAATTTTATCCCCAAAAGTAATTTAAAGAATATAACAGATTAGCCTCGATCACCGCCGTGGAACCTCCATGCCAACACATTACCTGTAACAGTTTTTGCTGGAATCTTTGAAACCTTGATATGAGCATTTATAACCACTTGAGGAAGTACCTTTAAAATGGCATTTCATTGCTATTCATTCATATTAATCTATATTTATACAAAATTTCAGCTATTTTGAAATAGATCACACTGAAATATGACATTAAGGCTGTACAGAAATAGCTGTACAGAATGAAGTTTGGTCTTTTTAAGATCTTTATTTGCAAGTTAAGTCAATTGGTTTACTTCATTATCATGCATTAGAAAACTAGTACGTACTCGCGTACGTCCTTTTTTATTGGCTAGATCATCTCTGGAGGATTCTGTCTTCATTATGGGGCGTTAAATCATAGCCTGCAACCAGTATTACTGGGAAAATTAGCCCAAGAGGCTTGTTTGGTGGTTATTGTATAGCTTTCTGGTACATTTTATTAAATTGTGCCATGAAGTATTGGGTAATTTAACATGAAATAAAGGTAAATAAGCGTAAACTAGCCTTGTAAATGTTGCTTCAGAACACGGCAATGCTATATGAAAAATAAGACATTGTGCACAGCCAGTTTATTACATGTATAAAATCAATATTAACCCCTTTGCTGCAAACTTCACGTCTTGTTATGAACATGTGGTCTCGTGATCAAATTAATTTTTCGCAGCCTGTTTAAATTATGAATTAATTGATTATAAGTGACATCTATTTTTAAATCTACTGTAAGTACACTTGCTGTGGTAATTGAACATTTTATGTTCAGTGGTGACATCTGGGGATCAATCTGAAGATATTATAATATGAAATATAAATTATTCAATTTAAAAAAATCATCTTTGTACTCAGAACCATATTCAAATTTCCCCCTAGCAAAAGGATTATTTCAAATTTCATATTGACCTTTACCCATAGGTGTTCAAAGTTTCAAATCAGAGCTTATGAACGGATTATTGCATGATTTTTGTGTAACATTTGACTTGTTGTGGAAACTGGGATTGGGGAATGCGGAGATAAACCCTTGCTGTTGGAGCAGACAGCTTCCTCATATTTCTGTGATAGTTATCAAGTTGAGAGGCCTGCATAGTGTGCCTTCTCGTAACCTCGAAGTGCGCTCGAATGTTCCGGAAGGCTGCAGATGCTGTGGCACTGCAGGCAGTGGGATTGCAATCTCCAGCTTTGAATGGTCCCGCAATGCTGTGCGTCTGTTTGGCTTTCCAGGCCCTCCTCCGCCCCTCCCACCCCTGCAGCCATCTGGGATGGATGCCCCGCCCAACTCCATCACCAGCTCGGTACCGACTATCGTCACGTCAGGGGTGCGCCTGCCCCCTCCCCAAGCCCCGCCCCCTCTTCTCACCTCAGGTGAGACCCCCAGTGGCAGTTTGAAGTCATTGCACTGTGGTCACTGTGGTGCTTCTCTCAATAGCCATCTGTAAAAATGGATGGGAACTGCTGTATTCTGGAATCTCATTTGGCTCTTGAGTTGGCAACAGTTCCATGGTTTCTGGCGTACATTTTGTGATCATTAGACCTGTGTTGGACCTGTTTTTCAAACTTCAGCGCGGAACCCGTTTCATTCAGTGCACCTTTTTACTGGGCTGTTATGATTTGCACTCCTGTTCTATTTGGCTTTTATGAGGGAAAAAAAATTCTCCAGCCAGCCTGCCCTTTTTATTTTTTCATTTTTCTTTTTCTCATTCAGAATTGAAGGCATAGGTTTGAATGGAACACAGAAATAAATTGTCAGACACCTCAAGGGCAATTTGTTCTGCAAAATTATGTTATTTTAGAAATCCTTTAATGGAGGTATTGATTAAAATGTATTCCGAAGTTGGCATACAAACTTGCCTTCTTACTTGTAAAGAGCTTGTATCCTTCATTGACAGCTGCTTAATTTTTAGCAGACAACTCTAGACTATAATATGCATTCATGTGAGAGTGAGGCGTATTGACGTACGTGTTTCGGTGGAGTGCCTGTTGGAATGACCCGCCTCCCTGTGACTCTCTTCCCCGCCTTCAGCCTCATATGAGCCAGACATGTACAACCCTGAAGCCCCCAGCATCACCAATACGCCCCGGCCCATGTACAGGCACAGGGTGAACGCCCAGAGACCCAACCTCATCGGCCTGACCATGGGGGAGGTGGACCTGCATCCTCGAGGTATGGGGCACCTCGCCCAGCGCTAACTAACGCTGACCATGAAGGTTTTCCTGCTGCAATTTTAAAGGCCTGTCATTCCATCCATATTGGTCCATCCTGCAAACTGTGTGGGATTTCAAGCCCTTAGCAATAGTATCACTTTCCTAATGCTAATAGACCTGACTGTATTTTTGGCGCTTAAGTGAAATGAAGAATTACTTTTTTCCTGCAGAAGCATTTTATAATGGGCACCACACATTCAGAAATATACATTATTTACCTTGTGCTGCTAAGACAGCCACCACTGATAATCTGTACCAGTCCACTCAGGTACTTCAGAGTTGCACAGTTGTGTCCCTTCGCTTTCAGAACTTAGACAGTATGATGTAATGTGTAACGCCAGTCCACCAGCCCCTGCCTCTGCTGTCGATGGTTCAGGTTTCGATCATCAGTGGCTTGAGCTCTCTGCAGAAGCAGCAATGTGGAGAGCCTTGCAGTGCGCTTGTCTCCGCCCTAATCGCAGCGTTTGTCTCCCCAGAAAAACCCATGAGCAACAACAGCATGAGGATAGTAGTGGAGTCAGACCCCCGGAAGCGGCTGGGGGGTCTCCTCGATGGAGGAGGACCTCTGAAAAAGCCCTGGTTTGACAAGTAAGAGCCACCGCTGAGCCTCACCATTAGAGACATTTTTTTGGCGTTTCGGTCTTCATTCCAGGTCAACATCCCCAGGTTTCGTTTTATGATTTGGAAAGCTTTTGTCAGGAAATCTGTATGTACACTTGTGGATCATCTGTCCCAGTGGTGGACAACTTTGGTCTTGGAGAGCTGCAGTGTCTGCTGATTTTCATCGTTTGTCAGCTCTGATCAATTAAAAGATTATTGCAGTTAACTTCACCAGGGTCTTTGGCCTAAAGTTGGTGAAACTATAACTAGCAAGCCCCTCCCCGTAGCTCTCTGTGTCCAGATTTGGCCTCCTCTGACCTGTCTTTTGACCCCCCGATCACCATTGGCTGATATACAAAGTTGAAAATGGAAGACCTTGCTAATGTCTCCATTATGATTCGCTTGACAGTTTGATTACAGTTGGTGTAGTTCCCCTAGTAGCTCTCTTGGTGGTACTGTTGTGCGACAAACCTCATACCATCAGAATTAATCTGTAACTGAGGTGCTTTTGCTAGTTTTTCCTTGCAGTCGGTTTGTTTAATTATTCATCATATTATGACTCGTATTCACCTACAACTCATGATTAATTAAAATGGTTACATTTAGTTGTCGGAACTGACCAGTATTTACAGTTTTACTGACTTTGTTTTATTTTTTTTTTCTGATGTGCATATATTTTTTTATATCTCCCATTTTAAGTAAACTGGAATTCTTTAATGTGCACGTTCTCTCATATGCAGCATCCATTATGTTGTGTTTTACATGACAATGTGATATTTATAAATACAACAATGTGTGTGCGTACTTAAAATGTCTTTCCACCCAAGAAACTGAGATGCACTTAAGTCAGAGAATGACCATTAGTTGTGTATTTATTTCTGTTGAATTGCTGTCATAATTAAAAGAATGTTTGTGGTTATTTTCTGAAGACAAGGCTTTAATAAGCCGAATCACCAAGGGTTCCACAAGAAGATGACGTCTCTGAACGCCAAGCTGGACGTGAGGCAGATTCCAGCAGAGCTGAACAACATTAGCAAGCTGAATGAACACTTCAGTAAGTTTGGGACCATAGTCAACCTTCAGGTGAGTCTTGCTTCGAATCTTCTAATTCCCTGACCTTTCCTACTTTTATGAACAACAATGAAGTCTCCCTTTTGTTGGCCTACTGCCCACAGTAGTAAAGTGGGGGCATGTTTATGCCATTCGAAAAGTGCCCAGATAAGTAAAAAGGTTTAAGGTGTACTCTTTAGCGTTATGATGAATGGTATTAGCAAATTATTTTGTGTTTAGCGAATGCATCCATTCTGTGACCTCTGTTTCACCAGTCTCAGTTTTGGCCATTAAGACTGAGCATGATAAACTGCGTACTGCCCAGAGTGTGTACCTGGTACATTATTCCCAGTGTATTCTGGGACAGGCTCCCGTCCCCCCTTGCCCTGACCAGCTGTCCAATAACAGCTGTCCGAATCTAGCCCTTAAATCCAAATCTGTCCCTGCTTTTCTCTCCCCAGTCAATTTGGTCAAACTGTTATTGGTACTAGTCAGCCAAATTGCGATCGCACCTGACTCCCATGTTAAGGGAGGGTGGAAAACTGACAGTTCTTGGTTCTCTGGGACTGCGATTTGGGGAGCCCTGCCTGACCAGTAAAAATTGGCGGACGTGGTAATGGATGGATGGATGGATGGATAATAAACTAAAAAGTGGTGCCAGGCTTAACATGCCTCACCCCAGCTGACATTTCACTGCTTTTGTCTTGATTCAGTTTTAACGAAAATGCCTGCAGGGGATGCCTTTTAAGCTCGGTTTGAGCTCACTCTGACCGTTACGACAGAGGTTACGGCGGGAAAAAAAAATTATCTGAACTTGGGTCCGTATTTTTATTGAACTCTCGGCTTGTATTCCGGCTGACCTGTGTACCACATTTGAAAATGATTGCTGCAATATTGTTGTCGCTATGTTGCTAACATGTGAAGAAACATGCGGAACTGAAAACAGTCCTTCCCCTAGATCCTCTCGGGTGAGGTGAAAATATGTTGTCAGAGTGTAACCTTGGCTGGTTTTGGGTTTTTCTTTCTTTGTGGCTTTTTTTCCCTGATCACTGGCATTATTGTGTGTGCGTATTTTTTTGTTTTGCTTTTTTGGTATAATATATTACCCATGTAAACTGGTGGTTTGGTACCTTTGGGGTACGACAGGCAGTGCCTCACTGTTTCCGCGAGAGAGACTCTGTGGGTCTCATAAGCCTGCGTTCTTCTTCTCTGCTTTTCTCATAGGTTGCTTACCAGAACGATCCGGAGGCGGCACTTATCCAGTTCTCGACTCACGAGGAGGCCAAGCGGGCCATCCTGAGCACAGAGGCAGTGCTCAACAACCGCTTCATCAAAGTGTTCTGGCACCGCGAGGACCCGGCGACACCGCCCCAGGGCCGCACACAGACGGTACGGCTGTCCGCCCGAACGTGCCTCAACACCAGGCTCAGGGTCTGTCAAAACGGGAATGTGTGATGCTGAATAGCTCAAAATTTAGTTTATTTTACTGTGTAATTCTGGTCTGGTGTTTTCAGTTTTTACCGTAAAATGCTAATTGTTCACAGTGAGAATTAGTGCTGCCTTTTAATTTTCAAAATATTTGGCAGGCCAGTGTTTAGTTTGTGTTAACGTGCAACTCTGAAACTCACTGAGGAGTGTTCTACAACTGTCCAGCTTGGTTAATTACTGGCATCCAGCCACTGCAAACATTGCCTGCAGCTAACCCTTTTTAAGAAAGTTCAAGCTTTTTCATACTATTTCACATCACATGATCACAAGAGACGGTGTCACTCACTGTCTCCCACAAAAATGACAAGCGATTTTCCATTTGTTGGAAAAGTGAGGAGGTAGCTATTTTCCCTGCTAACACAGTTCCCCAGTGACCACACAGCGCTACGCAATTTATTCCAGGGTCTTCAGACGGCCCTGCAGCCCCCTGTGGCCACCCTGAAGCAGTCAGTGAAGGACCGGCTGGGGCCCCTTCCCACCAGTGACCCCGAGCCCCCTCAAGACCCCAGTGTGGCCCCTCAGGTGTGTATCACAGGCATTGGTGTGCATAGGCAGTTACCTTTAGCCATTAGCATGTAAACCTCCAGCCCTAAAACTGAGCTGTACTTTTTCTTTGTTTAGCAGTTCTTCAGTGGCTAGTCAATAGGGCTGGGCGATATGGACTAAAAGTCATATCTCGATATTTATTAGCTGAATGGCGATACTCGACATATTTTTTTGGCCGTGAACCGGGTTTACAGTTCTAAGGCTATTTGACCTTGACTTTCAGTATGCATGCGCAGTTGAATCATTTTCGGACTTGGTTATATGTGTGCAGGACTAGGAAAAGGGGTCACTTGGGATTTTTTTCCATTCTGAGATAACGGGGTATCTCAGTGATATCCCGGTGATAGTGATGTCAATTTACAACACTTTGTTGTGCACAAATTCACCCAATTTTTTTCTCAAATTTTTCTCAAAATGAAAAACTTGGATCACTCTTTGATTTTATTGGAAAATGTCAATTTTCATAAAATGACCCAAGTGACCCCTTTTCCTAGTCCTGCACACATATCGATCGGCTTGTTACTCTCATTTCTAGGTGAACGTTGTTATTTAGCTAACTAGCTCCGTTTGGTTATGGAGAGGTACTGAATGAATATTTGTGAATATAGTTTGTTTGCAAACGAGCCACCAGTAGTGAACTACTCGGTTTTCTGTGGATTTAAAATCCGCCAAAGTTCGTTCAAACGCGAATGAGTGGCGAAGTCACTGTGTAAGCTTTAAGCAATAAGACCGCTGGCTATTTGCGCTTGAGCTTATCAACTAAAACTCTTGAGCATATGCTTCTCAAGCTCAGGGTAGGGCGCACGCCAGTTGCTGAATAGACACTTGCTAGAGGGAGGTGCGCGGTTCTCAACAGCTTTGTTTACTACCAAACAAATTCAATTTCCGTTTGCACCTTAGTGGTTGCAGATTCCCATTTGTGATATCTGAGCATTGCGCTAATTCCATGACTGTCTCTCATTCGCGTTTGAACGAACGTTTACGGATTTTAAATCAACAGAAAACCGAGTAGTTAATTAACGGTAGCTTGTTTGCAAACGAACTAATATATATATATATATATATATATATATATATATATATATATTTACTGACCAACTCCTATTCTGCGGCGCACTCCGTCACCATGTTGTCGCTGAGTGTAGGTGAGAGTGGAGGCGGGGGGAGGGAAGGGGGGAGGGCTTGTGGTCATAGAGCGAGGGAGGCGGAGCAGAAAGGTTGTGTGTGTGAGACAGGGACACGGAGAGGGAAAGGAGTAAAAAGTGCGAACTTGCGGCCCATTTATTGTCATTTTTAACGCAAAATGAACCATATCGATACAAGCGATATTGTCCTGTGTTATATCTTGCTTAGAAATATATCGATATAGATTAAAATACCGAGATATCGCCCAGCCCTACTAGTCAACCATTTATTTTGTTTGCGTACCTGCAGAATTCGGTGAAAACATCTGTGAAAGACCGATTGGGAGTTCCACCGAAGCCTGCCGTTCCTGGAGGAAAGGTGTGTGATGCTGTGATTTTTGCCCAAGTATTGACAGGAATTCAGTGGTGATATTTCTTTTGTATGGCCTTTTTATGGCACTTCCATGATTTCTGAAATTTATATTTCAAAGTTTCATGGGTCAGAAATATTTGCTGGTTTATAACCAGTTTTAACCCTGAGCGCTGAAATAAATTTTCAAAAAATCATAAATTATCTTTGCTGTTGAAAACCTGTTATGCGGCAACTGGTTTAAAAGAGCTCGCGGGAGCTTTGAATTTGGTGTCTTACATCACAGTGCAGCACTATTTGTATTTAGTGCTCTAAGGTTTAATGGCACCTCCTTTAGCTGTTGGAGTTTTGACTGTGAAAGCGCACGTGATGATGGTGTTAAGGGGTCCTCAGGGTAAAAATTTCATTTTTTTTTTTTTCGAAAATATCAATATTTTTAATTTTCACATAAAATAAATAAAGGAATGCAGTGAGATGCCAGTAAACACCAAGAATCTATGTTTTTCCTCTGCCTCAATTGCTACTTGTGACTTTAAATGTAAATTATTGAAAATCACAATTTTGACTGATTTTCAACCTTGTGGCATTCATAAAATCATTAATATTCATCTGATTGACTTGTAATTTGGACTGAAGTTGTATCTGTTGGAGATCTATGAAATGACATAGGATTTTCTAGATAGGTGCATCTCTAAGGGGTTAATTTTGAAAATGAAGCAAGTTGATGATAGCGATTTTCGTTATGGTTACGTAACAGAGCTCATTAAATATTCATAAATGTTCTAAACAAAAAAAATCCTATGCCATTTCATAGAACTATCTTAAACCTTTCATATGAGACTAATTTGAGTAAAATCTGACCATGGGTTATTGAAATATCAGTGCCACAAAATATTTTCTGATTTTGTCATTAAAATGCCGTTTCCATGGCAACCGTGTAAATTTTTATCAAAATACTACATTTTATGTTGTATATGTTGAGTATGTTTATTTTAGTTTTAACATAATTATGGTTATTTCAACACTTTACCCTGAAGACCCCTTAAAGTTGCTTGTGCTGTTGTGGTGATGTACAGGTGTTCTCCACCTCCACGGGGCTGACGAAGACTGTGTACAACCCAGCGGCGATGAAAGCAGCTCAGAAGAGCCTGCCCTTATCCACCGAGGAGGCTCTGAAGAAGAAACGGGTCTGTCTGGGTTTTCGTTACTGTCGCCTTTCCTAATTTACTTTTGCCAAGGTCACACCTGGCGGAGACGCGCTTGGCCTTTTTAATAGACAAGTTATTAAGGATTTGGTCCACAGGAATGTAATGGATTTAATTATGTTCAGAGTATAAAATATAAGCAAAAATAAATAATTGTTTGTCTTGGAGCTTAAATTAAAAATGATAGAGCTGACTCAAACCAAGTAGAGCGCATTCCTACAGCTGTGCTTTTTGTGCCTGTACCAGGTGTTACATCACGTTGCTTCATCTAATCTTCATTTCTCTACTTGAGCTCTGCTGGTTTCAGTCTGTGATTTTACTTTCTCTTTACGATTCTCTCGAGGGGACTGGGGCTTTTTTTTTTCTTTTTTTTTTGACTCTGGCACATTGAAGTTGTATTTATTATTTTTTGGTACTTTTTCTTTGTCTAAAACCGATTGTTAGCATCTGGTTTCTGGGACGTCCTTTGAGAATGATTGTGTTTTCCGCATTGGAAATGAGAGCTGTGAAAGTGCTGGGCTTTTCCATATGAATTTTCCATTGCGCTCTCCTCCCCACCCGTATGAAAAATGCATCCTTACATCACGGCGACCTTCGGTCCTCTCTGACTGTACGCGGCTCTGTCACCCTCTCCGCAGGAGGCTCTGAAGCTCCAGCAGGACGTCCGGAAAAAGAAGCAGGAGATTTTGGAGAAACACATCGAGACGCAGAAGGTCAGCGGTCCGTTTGTCTGTGACAGCTCGGGAATTTCTGGTGGAATTTCTTTAATTGCGCTCAATGCAGTGACATACGTTCTCTGAGACCATTGTTCGGGAGTTACGTTGTCTTTCCCAGAAATGAAGGGTAGTATATTGTGTTTTTGTTGCCAGTTGCTGATCTCCAAACTGGAAAAGAACAAGTCCATGAAGGCAGAAGATAAAGCCAAGGTGATGGAGACTCTGGAGATGCTGACGAAGAACATCACCGCACTGCAGGCTGAGATCAAATCCATCTCCAGCGGAAACACCCCGAAGGTGAAGAGCAAAGCCCAGGTGAGACTCACTGAGGGACTGCGGGGCCAAACTACTGATGACTGGGCCAGGGTGATTTACCCTGCTGATCTTCATGGGCGATTTTCATTACGGCAGTGTAGTGTGCAATGGAGGCATTTTTAATTCAGTAACAACTCTGAATGGGTGTTAAAAAATTTATTGAAATGGCGTCTGTGTGTTTTGCTCAAAGTCATGTGTGTTTTAATGATGGTTCAAGAGTTTCTGCGTTTCATCATTATTCTGTTTGTACCCTGCCTTTTCTGTGTGTGTGTGTGTGTGTGTGTGGGGGTGTGCGCATGTGTGTTAATGTGCAGGATGTAGTCAGCCATGTATGTGTTTGAATGAGTTCTGTTAATGTGTTTTGTGTGTCATTTCTTTGTTTTGGTTTGTGTGTGCTTGTTTGTGTATGAGTGAGCAAGTGAATGTGTCATGTTGACATTGTAAAGGTGTGTATTTGAGCTACCGTCACAATGCGTGTGTGAGTGAGTGTGTGACAGTCTGTGTGTGAGTGTGGGTTTGTATAGCTATATTTGTGGAAACCAACTCATGATTAACCAGTTGTGTTACAAGGACATTGGGGGGGGCGGGCAGGCGAGTACGTCAGGAGATTTTTTGGGTTGTCCTCACAGAATATGGTGGATTGCATGCAGCTAATTGGTTAAATTTGGAGTTATGGTAACAGTTGGGGTTAGGCATAACTTGGTTACAGTTAGGGCTCGGGAAAGGCTTTTGAGAATGAATGTTGGTCGACGCAGCGTCCACATGAGTATTGCTGAAGAAATGTGTGTGCGGGCATGCATACTTAAATGACCACTATTATAATCCTGTATTTTTGCTACAGGCGCAGAAGGAGTTGTTGGACACAGAGCTGGATCTGTATAAGAAAATGCAGGCAGGAGAAGACATCGCTCAGCTCAGGATTAAATACACTCAGCTGCAGCTGGAGGTGACTGCAACTGTTCATTCCACTTTTCCTGCAGAGCTCAGCCAGGCCACAAGGGGGCAGTGCTGCATTTGTTTTCATGCCACCAGCGGAGACAAACAACTTCCCGTGCCCCGCTCGGACGGTTTTACGACCGAGTCTCTGCAAAACTCCGCAAGATTTAATGCGCGAATGTTCTGCTTGTCGCAAACTAATTAAGTTTTAAATGTGTGGGTGCTGGACGGAGCTGGTCTCTTGTGACCGATCAAAGCTTTGTGACCATCTCGAAGGTGTGAATGCAGTTACAAGTGTGCAGTCACTGCTGTGTGAGGCGATGGCCTCTTCAGTGTGTTTATGTTTTAAGTACATTGTGCTTAAGGGCATTGTATCACTAAGAAGAAAATCTTAATAAAAGGAGTCTCCTCAGCTGGGGCTGCCCTACTATATTTCTACATCTTTGCAGTGCTGTAGGTTTTCATTTCAATCTGAATTGGTTGCTCTGCATATCATGATTATCAGCTCAGTGAAATATTGACCTTTTAAATGAGGTGTGATTTCGTAGGGTTGGTGTGAGGGGTTATGAACAGTTTCCCTACCTATTTCGTTATTATCTAAAACATTAGCACCACTGATGGACAGACTGGTTTTACCTCTAACTCAGAGGTAAAAGCTGAGTGTAGAGCGAGTACTTTTGGCCCTTGAGCGCTATGATTTGGGGAAGTGTGAGCTGGAAGCTTGTAGAACCACTGGAACGTGTTTGTGTTGCCGCTTTCTGGACAAAAGGACCATGAATGGTGGTTTTGATGCAGGATTAATGCACTTTTTAGTGACTACAGCTTGTGAAATGTAATTTCATTTATTTTTTTAATTCATTAAAATTGACAGTCCTTGTGAAGGTGGTTAACAAGCTTTGGGTTTTCCCTTCACCAGGCGGCCAAGCGAGGGATTCTGGCCACGGGACGCGGGCGGGGAGGACACGCCAGGGGTCGCGGGTCCCTCCGGAGCAGGGGGCGGGGTCTGCGGGGCGGGGCGGGGGTCCACATCCATGCAGTCGTCGACCACCGGCCTCGGGCGCTGGACATCTCTGGGTTCACAGAGACGGACCGAGTGGACCTGCTCCCACACTTTGCAGTGAGTGAAAATCTGGCTCACTTGATAGGAACTGGTCTGGACAGTGTCAGTATTGGGGAGGAGGGCTTTAGTAATTCAGATCTGAAGTGTCTGATATGCACTCATTTGGGTCATTCTCTGAAACAGGTACCTAAAAGTGGGACACTGGGGTGAAAAATTCAAAATGCCACAATTCAGGTGTATTTCAGTGCATTTTCATCTAGATTTACCATAGATTCATGAGCAATTGCTATAAAGACAGTATGAGAACTAGTTCATGCACATAACAGCACATTTATTAGTAATGAACAGAGAAAAATCCGTATGTAACCTGGACACCAAACTAACAATTTGATGCACTGAATGGTCTCAGACCTTGAGAAAAAATTTTACAACAGGCAAAGTGATCACTAATGGCGATATCTGGTCATTTTTTATCCATATTAGCCATGATAGGGTAATTTCCCAGAAGTCGACAGATTCTGCTGATTGAACACAACTTGGCTTAACTGAAGCCTTTTCTCTATTGAATCCACTGTTTGTTTGTTTTTTTTTTTTGTGAAGTTGATAGATTTAATGTTGGCAAACTAGTTTTGACAGGTCTGTTAGGATGTCTACATTTTGCACAAGACAAGGCATTTTTCCAAACATTGTTTACAGATGATTCTTTCATTTAATTCTGCATATCACAATTCTAATGGGTCAGAACATTATAACACTAAGTCGGCTGTGTTTGGAAAGTAGCTTGGAAAATTTAAGAAAATAATGCTGCCATGGCTGTAGAAGCCACCATTCTATTTGGCTCTATTTGCATCAATTGGACATGCATGTATGGATGCATTTTAAGGCCTACCTTCAGACTTTGTGCCTCTTTGCTTATCATATGGAAAATCAGAAGTAGTTCACCAAAACCACAGAAAAGAAATTCAGGACCTTCACAAGTTTGGTTCATCCTTGGGAACAATTTTCATATACCTGAAGGCACCTTGTTCATGGATATAAACTGTTATACCGAAATATAAACGGGTTCGGTGTCCTAGAGATTATCATGCTTTAGTATGGAGCAATCCTAGAGCAACAACTAAAGACCTATTGAAGATGGTGGAGGAAACTGTTACAAAACAATCTAAATGATAACGGACATGGCAAATCTGCTGTCATCATAACCTGGAAGGTCTCTCCGCAAGAATAAGTATCTGCTCCAAAACCACCTTCAAGAAGCCAGACTACAATTTGCAACTGCTCTGTGGGACGAAGATCGTATGTTTTGGATAACTGGCTTCCATTTCACTAGATGCACCCAGGCATGATTACTGCTAACCTTGTTGAATCTAAATATTGCTGAAATTTAACCTTTTTCTAATGTTAAATGGTAGATGATGCCGTGATCTGAAGAAATTCAAGATCTGATGAACAAAATCATTGACATCTGTCAGCATGGAAAGGGTCACAAACCTATTTTAAAACTGTGGGACGTGGGTGAACCTTGGTGAGAGCCATTTTCTACAGGTCGAGAGAACTTGGAGCAGAGTTGAACCTTCCTAGGAGTGGCTGGGCCACCAAAATTACTCCAGGAGCGCATTAATGACTCATCCAGGAGGTCACTAAGGCGCCCAGACAAAAGTGTAAAGAACTGCAGGCCTCGCTTGCCTCAGTTAAGGACAGTGTTCACGATTCCACAATAAGAAAGCAACTCTGCAAAAATTGCATCCATGGGAGAGCTGCAAGGCAAAAACCATGCTACCCAAAAAGAACACAAAAGTTTGTATTTTCCATAAAACATCTTGATGATCCCCAAGACTAGTGGGATAATATTATTAATATTATGACCTAAAAGTGGAACTTCTTGGAAGACACTCGGGCCCTGTTTCAACATCGCATTTCACAATAAGAACATCATGCCAATAGTCGAACACGGTTGCTGTGTGATGGTCTGGGGCTGCTTAACTGCTTCAGGACCTGGGCAACTTGACATAATTAATAGAACCGTAAATTCTGCTCTCCACCAAAAAGGCCTGATGGAGAATGTCTTACCATCAGTTCATGACCTAATGCTCAAGCGCAGTTGGATTATGCAGCAGTGCAATGATCTGAACCACACGAGCAACTCCACCTCTGAATGGCAAGAAAAAAACCTGATTAAGGTTTGAAATGAAATTGTCAAAGTCCTAACTTGAGTCTGATCAAGATGTCCAAATTTGTGGCGAATTAGCTTCAGCACAACAAAGTCAGTATTGGAGTGAATGTGAACTTCTGACCCTCTTGACTGTGATGAAAGAAATAAAAGCCGAAATAAATCATTCTACACCTATACTGATATTTCAAATTGTTAAAGTAGAAGTTCTTAAGACCTAAGATAGGGAATGTTTGCTAGAGTAAAATGTATGGAATGGAAAAAAAAAACTGAGTTCAAATGAATTTTGCTAAGGTGTATGTTAACCTTTGACTTAAACTGTAAACAACTCTCGTATAACCTTCACCGCACACTAGTCACTGCAAACTTTTGACTTGTGCAGTGTGCCAACATAGTGATGCAGTTTTCTGAAGAGGGGCAGATCGGAGTTTGAGAGCGGTGCTTTACAACAAAACTATCACAGTGCATTATAAGTTGTTGCTTTTAAAGTACTTTATACATGTTCAGGTGTTTTCAGCCCAGAGCTGGCTAGGAGAAGCTGAGAGTGACGGAAAAGTTTGTTTAAGGCAGGCATGTTTAAAATACCAGCATTCAGTCGAAGGCAGAAGATAATGACTTGAGACAATGACAATGTCTCAATTAAGACAATGACTTGTGGACTTCCCTTCTGTCTAGCCCTTATCCTATAGACTGTGAAAGGATATATTGGGTGCAGCTGTGGTGTTTTTTTTTTCTCTCTGCAGCAATTTGGTGAAATTGAAGACTTCCTGATTGACGAATCCAATCACACAGCGGTCATCACTTTCAGCACCCGAGCGGAGGCGGAGTCGGTAACTTGCATTCAAATTCTGTCTACTTGGCAAATTATGTTCAATTCAAATTAAGTTATTAGAATCCCCAATGGAATTTCAATTCACTTCAAGAATGACTGCAATTGGTATGGAATTTGAAAATTGTCCCTTTTTTGTGGTTTTGTATGTGGCTGTAAGTCCCACTGCAGGGTTAAAAAATACCCAGTGATTGGCTATATATGTGGTTGACTGATGACACTATCCTATCAGTATGGACTCAGGGGTATTGCTGACCGGTTTGATTTCCTTGTTCTCCAGAATGTTCTGGATCTGTTCTTGTTCACTGCATGTGTGTATACTGATGTGATTGTGTGTGTTTGCAGGCTGCAGTTCACGGCACAAAGCTGAATAATCAGGATCTGACTCTGGCCTGGCACAAGCCTGCTGTCCCCCTCAGCACTGCGGACCCTGAGGAAGCTGAGCCGGAGGAAGAGGAGGTACGTGCATGCAAAAGTACTCACATACACACATGTGCAAGCTGGAGCATGCACTCTACTACACACTCTACTCCCTGAGTAGGTGTAATGTAGTTACTCTCAGCAGATGGCCACTGACCCAGGAATTTTGTTAACACTCTGAAGAGTTGATTCTTTGGAACCCTTCTTTAAATTATAGTTCAGTGTTTGAGAAATTTTGTGCCTTCCCTGTTAATTCAGTCACCAGTACTCCCGTCATCTGGAATAACCCAGTATGTCACTAGGGGCATCAATTGTTTTTGACCCTTATTTACTTTAATTTATTATAGTGAAAATCTGAAAACACACTAGTTGTGTTTTTTGAGGTGTAAAAATCTTTTATTTGTTTTTGGATGTAAAATTTTTTTTCTTCCCCCAGTTACTGGGAACTTGCTCCATGAACTTGCAGTTTGTCCAGATGACAGAAGAGTAGTAATAGTGATGTTAGCATTGGGCTGTTGTGCAGTAACGGTGATCTCAATATATTTGTAGTCGTGTGCCATAACGACTGGCATATGCTCTCTCACTCACTTCCCCTCTTCCTCACAATCCCCCAGTTCCCGGAGCAGCCCCCGGTGGACGACGTCCTTCTGCAGGACGACGACGAGGAGGACGACGACAACGAGCCGCGGTCATGGCGGAGATGAAGAGGACCCTGGCGCTTGCAATTTACTTTCCTTTTCAAAACAATTGTTTTTAACAACCAGTTACTTTTTTTTTGAGTAGACCTTAACATTTAATACTGTTTTGCTAAGCAAAGTACTCTGGAGAGTACAAAGTGTGAGTTTGATTAGTGTAAATACAGCAGAAGTGTAGAAGAGCTTTTTACATGATGTTCAGTAGCCTTCAGCAGCTACTCATTCAGTTTATTTTCTTTTTTTTTTTTTACCTTTAATTTGGTCGAATACATCTGACCAGATTTATTTTTATTGAGACATGGTTCCATACTATGAAATGGAGATATGTTGATTACTTTAATGAATGTGTGCTGCTTAGACACAACAATGAGACATTTGAGTAAAGTTAACTGATGTTGCAGAGTAGGCTTTACTTTGTATGATTAGCCTTTCAGTAGTTGCTTTTGTGTATATATTTTCTGTATGAATTTTAATGATTTGTATGATGGCTTTGCTTCAATCCTTTCTGCCTTTATTTTGAAATGTAACAATAAAGAATTGAAATGGTCTGAAAATATACTGCAAACAAAAAAGCAAAAAAAAAGAAAAGAAAGAGAAAACATTGGGGAATTTAAGGCAAAAAGAGGGGAAAAATATTGAAATATCTCCCATCCAAAAAAAAAAAAAAAAAGAATTTGCAGAGAAAATAAAGACCATTTCAAAACCCCACCATCCTTTCACAAAAAGAGCAAAAATCCATCCATTTTCCCCTCCTCCCCTGAAGTGTGCGTGTGTGCATATGTGTGTGTGTGTGTGTGTGTGCGCTTGTGCGTACATGCGCCTGCTTGTTTGTGTCTGCACGAGTGTGACTGGGAGAACTCCCTATGGAACAATGGTAAGGGTCTTAGCTGTGCTTAACTTCCAACTTCAAAAAAAAAAAAAAAAAAAAAAAAACATTCATGCTCCAACCCTGATCAGTGCATATTTAAAGGCCATGTATGTAATAGAACTGTAGAATGTGGATGCATTAATATGATGTAAAATATTAGAATACATGAGGATGTGTAACAACATGGTTCATGAATATGTGCATTGTATCGCTGTGATTTCAGGAACAACAGTAAACAGCCTTTGATTGTCTCCCCTGCAGATTAGTGGCTCGTTTCTGTCCGAGAGAATTCCAGAAGTGAGCTGTGCACTTGGTTCATTGAGGTACGTATACATGCCCATCATTGAAAGTGGAGAGAAATACCTTCAGTAAAATGTGTGTTTGTACTGCGGTGAACACATGCACCAATGTACTCCAGGCAGTAACGTAGCCTAGAGGTGGGTTGCATGACTGGGAACTGTAGAGTTGGTGGTTTCAAACCCCTGGTGGCATTTGGGATTCTGACAGATGAAGTTGGGTTGAAGGGCCATTGAGCTTCCTGAGCAAGACCAGATCCAGGGGCTTTGTTTAATCTGGCAAATTTCTGAGGGCATCCTTGGAATAAAAAGACATGTTTTCAGTGGGACCTCACTAGTTAAATAAAGGTTAAAAAGTATGTTCATATCACTGTTAGCCTTTTGAAAGCATTCAGTTGGAAAAGTGTTGCCACTAATGAATGTTTGGCTTAAACTTGGAGTGAAATCAAATCTTGGTTTCAAAGCAGGAGCTCTATTAGCAGTAGATAATTTCATGTGTTTTGCAGCTTTGCTTGCAAGATGTGCCATATTGGATCCGTCTTCTTGTCCAGCCTGGGAAAATGAGCTGTGTTGAAGCAGACAACGACAAAACAGCGGAGGTCAAGTGAGAAGTCCACCTGTGCGATAACATTAATGCAACCTTGCCTTTTGGCGCTGTTCCCAATTAATGATACTTTAGACCATCTTTAAGCCATGGATCTTAAAGAAACTGAAATGTTTAAAGAAAACACATTTTAAATGTAATGTTTGTACTTATCAGAAACCCAAATGGCAGGAAATCCCTTAAATTAGCCCTTATGCGAACAAGAGTCTGCTTTCCATCAAGGGCTATCAGCTTATTCAACTTGGTGACGTGGAGTTGAGCAATAAATTCTCATTCATCAGAAATCATAGCAGCCATACTCTGCATGTGCCCTGTAAAGCAGGATTGATCATTTGGCTCACCCAAGTGGTCATGGAGGAGGTATCACTGTCATTTTTACTAGAGTGCCATTGTTGCACTGCCAGTGGTACGAACACCTACACTAGGTTTGAGGTTTTTATGTTTAAAACTGGCGGTACTAATCCTGTCCTATGTGTAATTATATATCGCCCACCCAAACAAAATGCTATCTTCCTGTCTGAATTCTAGGTTTTCATCAAAAGTTTTTTGAAACTTTCATAAGAGATAGATCTTAGGGGATTTTAATTTTAGTGTGGACATTCAGTACAATGCCAGCACTGCTGATTGTTTTGGAACTATAGACTCAGCTTTACGCAGCTTTTGCGACCCCAACTCAATCAGGGCCAGTCCCTGGACTTAGTCTTTAGGCTTGGTCTGATCATTGCCCTCTGGACTGTGAGGATGTGAGTATCTCGGATCATCAGGGTGTCAGGTTCTCAACCTTGTTTCACTCAATTTTCAATCCTCAATTACTCCAACTCAGAAAGTGCATCTGCAGCAAGAAATTTTGCAGGTGCCCACTGGGCCTCCTCTCTATTCTGCAGTATTCAGGGTCGACCTCTTCAGCTGAGCACTAATCAGCCGATCACAAAGTTTGATTCAATTTGTGGAGCCGTTTTGCACTCTGCCCCGCAGAAAGTCAGAAAAGCCCAGCGTCAGAAGTGTCATGTAGAATAGTGACACTCTTGCTCTTGGGCAACTGCCTGAAGGCAGAACGTAAATGGAAAAAGAGGGTAAAAGTTTCATTTGAGATACTGGAAGGCTGTGTGGCAAATTATTAGCAATCTGCCAAAGCTGCAAGAAGGGGATATTTTGCCACCATCATTTCCAGAAATTCTCACTTTCTCAAAGCTCCGTTTCACAGAAATTGTGTTCTCAAACCCATTTCTGCTTCTTGTTCTGTGCTGACTACAGCAGTTTTTTAGGAATTTTAGAACTTTTTCTCCCTGAAAATTGATCACACATGATCTGATATCACCTCCTCCCTGCGAATCCTCTCTGGCATCTGCCTGTTCTGCCATCCTTAATGGCTTTAGGCCTCTGTCTCTGTCCGACATTTATGACACAATCTCTCGAAGTCCACTGCCTGCCTTTTGGACATTGTTCCAGCTTCCTTTTCAATGGAAGCATTGGATACCGTTGGTCCCATCATTTTCATTTTAACTAGCAGTCTTCCAAATGGAACCATCTCGTCTTACTTCAAACATGCTGCTGTCCAACCAACTATTGTCACATCGGGATCAAGAAATTATCCATCCCATGTCAAAAATCCCTTTCCTGTCCAAAGTACCAGAAAAAATTGTCCTCACACAGCTTTTGTCTCATTTAGTCAATGTCATCGTGGAGAAATTCCAGTCAGGCTTCAGATCTCTCCATATCAGAGAATCTGTCTTTCCCAGAGTCTCAAATGACTAACTGTTATCTTGATGGTGGTAAGTTTTACTTTTTTAGACCTCAGCATAGCTTTTTATATCATTGTATCTTATTAAACCATTTCAAGGACCTTGCTTGCATCCAGGACACTGCCCTCAATTGGTTTGCCTCCTACTTAACAGGCAGGACTTTCTCTGTTCAGTTTGGCAGCCTCTCCTCCTCTACTTCTCATTATGACTTGTGGAGTACCTCCAGGTTCCATTTTAGGGCCTATTTTATTTGCTCTGTACTCTATAGGCTTTATCTTTCATCAGGGAACGTCACTAACCATTTATGGCTATTTTCACTGAACTATCATGCCCATGGCAGGAAGCTTGGTGTCATCTTTTACTCAGCACTGAAATTTGATTAACCGATCAACTGTGGCAAAAGTTTGCATTTTAAGCTTAGGAACATTGTTAAGCTTTCATCCATGTTCTTTCTCAATTCACTGTAATTGAGTGTTGGCTAGTTCATCTGGTCTCATCTGCAGCTGGTGCAGAATCCTGCAACAGGACTTTTATCTAGTGGCAGGAGAAAAGAAGGCATATCACCAGTACTAGTATTTCTGCACTGGCTACTTATCAAATATCAGGTAGATTTTGAGGTTGTTTTATTTGTTTTTAAAGTTGTATGTAGTCTGGCACTCCTGTACATTTCAGAACTGTAGGTCTTTGAGATCTTCAAAACAATTGTTTTAGCTGTTCCACATTTGAGGCTAGTGGATAAGGGATATTTTGCTTAGGTGGCTGCTCCAAAGCCTCCGAATTCAGTTCAGTTTTCCCCCTCCATTGACACTTTAACACGTTGACTGCCGACTACGAGATAACTCGTAATGGCGGGTGCACCAAATCCTGCCAGTACGAGTTATCCCGTAGTTTAACATAGGTAACTTTGGGGATCAGCAGACTGGTTGGCAGTTGTCATAAAGGAAGAACTGGAGTTATGGCAACCGGATTGCAACCTGTGGAAGTGGGTATTGAACACAAAATTATTATCAATTTCCATTAACAGTTCCGCGACTTCGTCTGCACTCATACACGCCATTTTACAAAGTGTTGACCTTCAAATCAAATTATGGCACAATTGCGCAATGTCTTTTACGCAAATACCGCTATAAGAAAACTCTTTATTGGTATACTGAATGCAACAGTTATATCCCACCACCAGCTACGACTTGTCTCGAATAGAGGGTTTTCCCCCAGAGGATCATGGGAAGACGCTCTGTATCTGCCTATAAATAGCGCCGTAAACAAACATTGACCATATGTAAAAAAAATCTAGAATGGCAAATGGGAGACCCCTAGAACCTGCAAGTTATCTCCTTGTCGGCAGTCAACGTGTTAAAGATAGCTCAAGACACATGTATTCAATGACGTTTGGTTGGTCTTGGAGGTTTTAGTATTTTTCAATCTGTTCTAAATTGCTCTTAGAAGTTTTGCTCTATTTCTGTTCTACATTTGTGCACACATTGTGATGATTAAGCACATTTTATCTTTGCCTTTTATTGTAGATGGTGGTGCCTTTTTACTAGAATTTGTGCCTTTTTTGATGCTGATTTCATTTTACTTGCTGTTGTTTTGCCATTCACCATAAATCATGCTGCACTGAACTGTACTGGAATAGAAACTCTTTTTATAAGGATTTTCCCTCTGTAAGGGACCAAATCGGACAATTAACTGTGCAGCTGTTCCATGACACGTGGTGCGTTATTCTATCGTTATTTAATTAATATGTATGTACATCTTAGGTCTTGAATTCTTGGAAGCCATTTTCAATTTGAATCTGTTAACTGTCAGCATGAAGTTCAAAGGCCTGTCAGTGACAGTCAAACAAGGCATCAATAGGCTGAAAAATCAAAGAACATCTTTAAGGAAATGGCAAAAAATTTAGGTGTAACCAAGTCAGCTATTTTGTGCATTCTTGCAAAGAATGCACGGGTGAGGAACTTAGGAACACCGAAAGGCCCTGAAGACCATGGATTACAGTGACAAAAATTATTTTCCTGATGTTGAATAAAACCCTTTAAAACTGGTGGCCAGATTTAGAATAGTCAAGACTTGACCAGAGTAAATGCAGGGGGTTTGCCATGAAATCCTAACCACAGGTTTGTCTCAAAATCAGGATGTTTGCCAAAAAAATAATAATTTACGCCTGCAAATGGGGTTGGTTCCCTTGTAGTTATTCATTATCTGACTGCTTGTGAAGGCAGCCGGGTACATTTTGAATGGTATCAGGCTGTATTATCTGTCCGATTCGGCCAGATGCTTCAAAACTCATAGGCTGGAGCTTCACTGTGTTGATTGAAAATTGCCTGAAGCTGGGAAAGCACTCCATGATTTTAGACAAAGTGGTGGATTGTTCCACAGTGGCCAAGTCTATCATCTGACCTGAATCCTATAGGGCGTGCATTTCATGCAGACAAAACACTCCAAGAATTAGTGGGAGTTAAAGATGGCTGCTGTGGAAGCCTGGCAGAGCTGGGAAGAAACTGGTCATCTGCTGTTGTCTGTGGAGTCCAGACTTCAGGCAGTCGTTGGCTGCAAAGGATTTTCAAATAAGTACTTTATGATTGTTAGTTTGTCCAAATACTTTTGAGTCCCTGACACTGGAGTAGGGGGGCCCTGTATATGAGAACTTTGAAATCGTACTCAGTTCATGAGGTTTTTATGGTGAAAACTTTCATTCATCTGAAATTCACTGGGGTGGTGTTTTGGAACAGAACGAAAATTTAAAATTGAAATTGAAAATTGCCAGTGTCATCGATAGGTACCTCACTGTGTTTGTCCGGTAGTTTTAACCTTAGCTTTTGACTTGACATTAGTCTTACTCACAATCTTATCTACCCATCCTAGTGCTATGCTGGGCCATACTGTTCTCCAAAATAAAAGAAACGCATCAGTATTGGATTACAATGCCAACCTAATTGCAGAACAAAGCTACACCAGTTTAACGAAATATTACACGCACTGAGAGTTACCACAATAGTGTTTCAATGCTCGGTGCTAACTAACCATTTTTAAATTGGTGAGGTCTGTATGTACATTGGTAGCGACACGATTTTCAGTTCACTTTTTGCAGATACAAATGCGGCATTTTAATTTGAGGGTACCGTATGGCCATATGTAGTAAATGTCGGAAGTACAGCCCTTTAAAATTATCCCAGTACTTATGATTTTACATGTTGGGCTGCACAATAAGAACTTATTTTCAGTGACAGCCCTCCAGCTGTATTACTCATACTTGTGTATTTTTGGATTTTTGTGGAATCGAAGCGGCTCCCTTGTGTTTCTGTGGTCTTGGGGCTCTTCTTTCTGTCACTTGATCATCACTGTCCACTCTGTTTTACACCCCCCACCCCCTCTGCTATCCACAGTCCCACAACCCCCCCCACAGTGACGGATGGTCCGAGCGACTCCTCCCAGCGGCCCCTGTCACATGGCATTTGCATGGGAGAGGATGAATAACCAAATCAGAGCGCTGAAACCAACCCGCTCTGGCCCCCTGGCCTGTCTCCGCGCTTCTGTGGCTAATTGTGAAAAATACGATTTGCTCGCCCTCCTGCGTGTGTTTCCCGCCCCCTCAATCGCACTCGAGCACACGCACAGCTCCCGAAAGTTACCTTTTTTCCCCCAACCCCCCCACCTCCACGTGTGCGCATGCAAACACGCACCTGCCTTTCCTCAACGCTGTGGAGGTCCCCCGCCCCCTTCCCCATATTTGGCTTTTAAGCGCAGTTCCCCCTCCCAACAAGTCCCTGGAGGTTATTTAGTCCGGCCCCCCAGCTGTGAGTGACACTCTGTCTCCATCTTACCAGCCCCGCCTCTGGCACACAGGCTTCAGAGAAGCAGAGGGAAGGAGAGAGACTTGTCCAATTTGCTGTGTGTTATTAAATCTGCGTGTAAATCCTGTCTGTGATTCGTCTCCTGGCCTCTCACCCTGCACTGGAGTCATGGGTTCTGCACAGGGGGTCAATACCGCCATGTCAGTTCTGCTGCCTCCACAGAAATTTCACAGGCTGCATTTGAAGAGGGTTTCCTGATATGTTATTGTAATATTTTTTATTTGTGATTTCCACAGTTTTCAGTATTTTTCTGTTGATGTCTGTTTACGCTGCATGTTTGTTTATATGATGGTGCGCTGAATCGGTTGAATGCATTCCGTAATGAAGTTCAAACCAGAACCCAGGCATCCAAAACAGTTTGTCTTTGTCTGTTATTCTGAAATTTGTTCGAATTACAGAATTTCTTGCCAGACTGTATCATTTGGAATTTTGTGTATTAATAGGTTTTTTGTTTTTTTTTTTTTTTTTGCATTTTTGTTTTTTCTTTTTACTACTTTCTACTACTATGTTGTGGTATGTGAATTTATTTATTTATTCTTTTCTCTGTAGTGTAATAAAAATAATTCAAATTTACACCTTTTTTAAGGTTTAAACATGCATCTCAGAACTTAATTGTGCATCTTTATGAACATTTGAGCCTAATGATTTTCTGATTTTGAGGGGTACTTCTTACAAATAAAGGAATTTTTTTTTGGTCATTTTGTGACCTCACCTGTATGTTGAACTGCCAATTTGAAACAAATGAACATAAAACAGCATTATTCCTCATGCTGCTGTTCAACTGGGATAGTGTAGAGACCCATGCTGTATGTACATACCAAATAATTTCATTTTAAAAATAAGTATTTTAAGTCTATATATTAAGCAGAAAGATATTCTAGTCTCATCCATTTTTGGGGTTTAAATAAGGAAACTTTCTCTGGGATATGCTTTCTCTTTCCCTTGTTTACCTGCTCCATTTTGGCTCCGCCTGTTTGAGTGCTGACGTCCCTTAAAACAGATTGATGTTTGTGCAAGCGGAGCGCAGGTTGAGGCTGGTTAATAGGGGGATTTATTCTGAGTGCTTAATCCCTCCGTGAAGCCGGCAACGAGGTTAGTTAGCCTCCAGCAGACCCTGTGAGGAAGATCCGGGAGGTCTCAGCACAGTGTGAACTAACACTATATGGGCTAATAAGTTTATATTTCTTGCCTCATTTGTTAAAAACCTTTGAATTTGTAATTTGTGTCACGAAGATGAATGGGCCAGAGGGGCTATAATGTGTGAAATTAATGCTGATCGATGGGGACCCTTTATTCACCTTTTAAACACTTTGATCCTGTCCGCCTTCTGATTGGTTCAAAAGTTGAGTGACACAAGCTGATGCTGCGGCAATGTTTGTTTTCCGGTGATTTCTATGCGTGCACTCCAATTAGCTGAGTTCATAAGCGCACACACTCTTGTTCTCCTGCCATGCAAGGGGTGTGTGTGTCTCTACGTGTTTAATGAATTGGATAGAGAGGTGTCTCATTGTGATTTTAGTTGATTTTTTTGTTTTCATGGTAGAGAATGCCTTCTCAAGTCAGAATTTTTGTTGCAATATCTATTCAATGTTATAGTAAATTTCTGCTTTTTGAACTAGTCATATTGGTTGCAATATTCCTGCCCTGCAATAACATTGCATGACTAGTGCAGGAAAGCTGGCGACCGAAAGGCAAATACTGCTTGCAAATTTGCTTCCATGTTTGGCTCAATATTACCATGCAAAATGACTGATGATTGCCTGTACGGAAATTTCTTTACCCCAATATGCTCTGCTTGTAAGAATGAACTTGCAGCATCTTCTTTTTTAAGTCAGTTATTGGGTGTGAACGTCAAAGGCTAGTTTTGAAATCCATGAGATCTGCTATGGCGAGTAAATGCCAGATGTGTTTCAGTTGTTCTCAGAATTATGGTAGAGTATTAGTTTGAGAATATAATGTAAAGAGAAGTCTAAATATGTTTGAGTATCATTTGTAAAGCACCATTTCTGCTGTATCTATTGCCATTGTAATGGAGAGGAAGTCGAGCGCATTGAATGCATGCGTATATTCGGCGCGTAGTGTGTATCAACTGCGTACCTAAGCTTTTCACAGCAGCTCGTCCATTTTAGAGATTTGGTGGCTCTTTATTGATTGGCTGTGCAATGCATTAATGCTGCACTTCATGAAAGTGGGCGGTGCCTGCCCAGGTTCCGTGCGTTTGTAAAACCCAGCGTTTCATGCATAACGCTCCCCTGCGTTTCAGCAGAAAGCACTTAAATATTTCATGCGATCAAGGCCCCCGTACGCCAGTGTCAGTCCGCACCGAGTCGGGCAGAGGCATGATTAATTTAGTGTTTATCCCTGGCATGTTTTAAAAACAAAACTCCCGGACTCACATCCGGTTCCCTTGTATCCAAATCATAAATCATACCCAGTAATTTGCGGGGGAAGATTCCTCCCCCCCCCCCCTCCTCCCACTCTAACCTGATTTTGGACCAGCTATGTCTTAATTATCGCAATTTCCATATACGTACATAATGTGTGGGCGTTGGTGTGTGTGCATGCAAAAACTACCCTCGGATAATGCAAATAAGGTTCCTTACCTCAACAACCGCACAAGTCAAGGTCTGCGGACAGATTTTCGAGAGTAAGTGATCAGTTAGTTCTTGTATTCAGTGTTGGATGTGGGATATATGGAACCTGTGCGACTTTGTCCTGGGTCAAATTGTTCTGGCCAGTCAAGTTGGTCGGAGCATCTCTGAAGGAGCAAGGCTTCAGGGCTGCTCCCAGTCAGCAACAGAGAGGGACAAACTATGAACGGAAGACAGGCTGTTGGGCGCCCAAGGCTCATCAATGCGCAAGTGCAACTTAGGCTTTCCCGTCTGGTCCAAACTGACAGAAGGGCTAATGTGTAAGTCGCAGGGAATTTTAATGATTGTTGCTTGAGAAATCTGTCACAACACAATGCATTCCACCCAACTGCACATAGTGCTTTGTAGCTGCAGAACAATTGGAGTGCCAATTTTTACTCCAGTCTACTGCCGGAAGCATTTACTAATAACACACGCGAGCGTCAAAACTGGACCCTGGAACAATCAAAGAAATTTGCCTGGTCCAATGCAATGAGTCCCATTTGTTTATTTATTTATTTATTATTTATGAATTTTTGTATATTGCGTGCATTGTTCTGGTATGTGTGCACCATTTACATAGGGAAGAGATGGCACCTACAGGCAATGTGAGAAGAAAGCAAGTTGGTGGAGGGAGTGTGGTGCTCTGGGAAATGTACTGCTGGAAACCCTGGGTCCAGGAATTCTAGAGTATGTCAGTTTGACAGAGCAGTTTTGGCTGCACAAGGGGTGGATGGTGGGTGGTTTTAATGTTGTAGCTCATCAGTGTGTTTAAATTGTGTAAGTAAATAAATAATACGTGCTGCTGAGCTAACTTATTTTGTATTTGATCCAGTTGAAAAGCGCAGGATCATGATGAGTGATTCTCAGTTCGAAACCATTTGATTCAGCTCCGCGCGATTGTGACCTGGTCTGCCAATATCGGCCGGGAACTTTGCGATTGCGCCTGTCACCGGCCTCGCAACTCATCCGCGGAGTTATTGAGATGCTGATTCTCCGGACTTTACAATGTCTTTTAATGCATATTACTGCCACAATTCCCCAGCACCTCCACACAGCAAACAAAATTAGATCTATAAATCAGTGTGCCTCTGCCCCCGTCGTCCCTGTGCGATTCGTCTCCATAAATCACGCGCCGCGGCCCGCCTCTTACCCACCATTCCACTTGACTTGCTTAAAGAGTCGAGGCGACACACATTCCATCATTCTTCTCCCCCCTCTCTTCACGTGTGTTTTGCATAAGTTATGCCCTGCAATAGGAAATAATCACGCCATGAACATGCCCAAAGTCTGACTTTGTGTGACAAGTGTGCTAATGCCTGATGATTATTAGTACCACTGGCGGTAAAGCTGTTTATTTTTGTGCCATCGCACAGTGCGGGCAATTTTCATTTCTTCTCACTCCGACGCACCTGAACAAAAAAATCGCTCTTATATTGTCTTCTTAGATGGCACCATGGCCGATTGTGCAGGGAAATCTTTGAAGCAGGAATGAGGGGAGATCGATACCTCACATTATCGCCTTGAGAACGTCACTTTATTGGTGGAATTTAATGCAGGTTGTGGTTATGCGGTAAACTTTTGGGCAAAATTGCACTGAATATTGTTGTTGCATGTCTTATTGTCTCGTCAAAGAGCGTGATACTGCAGTCCACGAGTGTCAGTAATTTGGTCAGTGACTCACACTTTGCTTTTTGTACTCCAGCAGGTTGGATTTGAAATCACACAATATTGTGTTAGAGACTGTCACTGTCCGTCACATTTAACTGTATAGTGTATTGAATGCATTTTCCTGAGTATGGAGCCTAGTTTGGAGTGTTTTGAGATCAACAGGGCAGCTGTACATGTTTTACTCGGAATAGATTGACATGAAAGTTATATTTTTTTAGATCTACTGAATAAAATGATGTGCTGTTACCGCTGTCAACGACAAAGTTGGGCGGGTGTTATGTATTCACCCATGTTGTTTTGCCTGCTTTAGCACAGACAATATCTCTCAAATTTCTCCATGAGGATTAATGATATTTTGTGGAAGTGTGGGCCATGGCTCCAGGAACAGTCCATTGGATTCTGGTGGTGATCCAGTTCATCATCCAGATCTAGGAATTTTTTAAAGATTCTTCACCATTGTGGGATTACAAGATGGGAATCAATGCAATATGTTCTAAAGTCCACTGGATGGTAGGAAAGTTCAATGCAACAAAATTTAACCAACTGTGAAAATACGATTGGCTGCCCTGGCAGATCTTCGAATAATAGAAAAGTGGAAATTTGGCCTTGCTGGAGGTCTGCACACTTAAAGTGCCACTCTAATTTATTTCAGTAATACTTCAAAGGATTGAACATTTATGGCATGAGATCACAAATATAAAATTAGGATGTTTTTTTTGAAAATAATCGGTGGCTCAGTCATCACTGCTGGCAAATGAAAGAGTCGGGGTTTAAGAACATTTGAAACCTTATTAAAAGCTCTTTAAAGGAATAATTACGACCCTCATCCTGGGACTGAATTTGTATTCATACACGGACCATGGAATGGATTCTTTCTTATTCTAAGTGCAGACGTTTGAGAGATCAAATATTTGATCCCCCCCGAACCTGACCCCCATCGGGGTCAAAGGTCACCTCTGGCAGTCTGCTTGTGGAACGTGCAGATTTATTTTTGAATTAGGTGGTGATTATGCAGAAGAATGGTTATGATTACCCTGAGAGCGATTCTATTATATAGTGATACTTATGCCTGTTAAAATGGGACTCCTTATTTACACACTTCTTTAGCTTCGCACTGATTATACGTTGGCTTATGCGCCTCGGTAATATCAGAGTTTTGTATTCCTGAGGGTAACCCTGATGTTCTCTATTACTGAACATTACTCTGGAGATAAGAGCATGTGCTAAGTGATTGCGATGTATTCAGGGCTGTCTGCTGAAATCCCTTGAAATTGGCTCCTTTTGCCATGTCATTTGAGCTCTAATTGTGTTTGTTTTTTTTTGTTTTTTAATGGTTCATGGGTATTGTTCATCAAAAGCATGCATATTCAATTAATGGTAATTAAGCTGTTGTTCATGCACTATAATGCAAAGATTCAGTGAGTTCATCTGTCTAGCGTTTTTTAACAGTAGAGGGTGCAGTGCAGCGGCACAATAAAGTATACACGCGTACATGAAGTCATGTACTGTGCCCTCCACTAATATTGGCACCCCTGGTAAATATGATCAAAAGTGGTTATGAATTGATGCATTTGTTGTCTATGCTGTTCAATTTAATTCTAAACAAATTTGATTTATAATTGAAATACAGTGAATGACAGAAAATAATCACCATCGTGGATCAAATATTTTTCTTAAAAATGTGTGCCATCATTTTTGGATGTCCTTCAAAAATATTTTGTGCAGCCTTCCCTTGCCAAAATTGCATCTCTGAATCTTTTCTGTGCAGGAGTGAGGTAATGGAACTCATACCAAGGACTCTCAGATCATACCCCTCCGGATCCTTCAAATTCCTTGGTCCACGTTTATACACTCTCCTCTTCGGCTTGTCTCACAGGTTTTCTGTTGGTTTAGGTCAATGGATGGGATGGCCATGGCAAAGCCTTGATTCTGTGGTGAAGTATTTGTTTCGTGTTGATTTCTGTTCAGATTTAAGACCATTCTCCAGTTGGAAGACCCAGCAACTTCCCAGGTTGAGTTTTCTAGCGGAGGCAGTCTGGTTTTCATTAAATAACTGCTTGTATTTAATGGAAATCACAATACCATAAATCCTGAAAAGTTGTCCAAGGTCTTCAAAAGTAAAATCAATAAATAAATAAATGAATAAATAAGGGGGATTAGCTTCTTAGCAGAATGGCTTTTTTTATTACACCTGCGCCATGTCTGTTTTTTTCGCTAAAGTGCTCCATTTTGATCCCTTTGACCATGGAATTTAGTCCCAGTGGAAGTTCAGTATCATTTGGTGCATGAGTGTGTTTTTTTGATGATGGAGGCTTTTTTCTTCCAAAATTTTCTTGCAAGTTAAAACCACCTGCCTAATATAATGAACGTCCCCTTTGTGCTGCCAAAACGGCTCCATCAAACTGATGTCACTTGAATTTCCAAACTCAGGGTTTTCCACCTGAATATTTCAGTGCCTACTGATGCCATCTCTTCCCAGGGAAATGGTGTACACTTACCCAGCCAAAGCACATAATGTAAATAAAAATGGGACTCACTGGACCAGGCAACCTTCTTCAACTGCTTCAAGGTCCAGTTCTGAAGCTCAGATGCCCATTGCGGGTGATTTTAGAAGTGCGTCGGGGGTTAGGGTGGGCACTTTAACTGATCTGCAAACTAAAAAGTGCAATAAACAGCACTGTGCACTGTGACACATTCCTTATGTAAATATTATTGAAATTCTTAGCGACTTTTGCCACAGTCACCCTTCTGTTGGTTTGGACCAGACAGTATAGCCTTTATTGCCCTTGTACACTGATGAGCCTTGGGCACCCTAAACCCTGTCATTTGTTTATGGTTTGTCCAACCTTTGAGCTCGTCAGTAGGTACTCACATCTGCTGACAGGGTGCAGCCTCCTAGAGATGCTCTAACCCACTCCTCAGGCCATATCGATTTGGCTCTTGTCAAAGTTTTTGTCGAAGGTCCCATTTCTCCAACATATAACATGTTGACTACATAAACAGACTGTTTTCTTACCATCTAAGATCCATCTACAGAAATTGACTTGTGCCGTTGTTATGAGATAATCAAAATTATTCACTGCGCCTGTGAGTAGTCTTAACCCTTAAATGCCCCCTGTGACAAATTTGTCACACGATTTTGGGGGTTGTCAAAACCACTGACCCCACATAAATTTTGCAACCTAATGCCCATAGTGACATATTTAGACCATCAGTGCTGCCATCTGATGCATAAAAGTGGAACTGACACTACACTGGCTGCACCAGCTAACCTTTCCAATATGGCCGCCCCCATGGTGGAATCCACACGATAGATCAGCACCCATTCATCACTGGATAAAGCAGACAAACAGGTAAGCTAATGAAAAATAAGCTATGCCTAATACTTCAGCTATATGTCAACTGTTTTATCATTCAAGTCATTTTAGCAGTAAGGTTCCCGAAATGCCCATCGTGACATATGTCACTAAACTAAAATGAGTTCAAAGGTCACCAAAAATTAAAAATTGCTATTGGGTTGTTATTAGCCCCTCCCCAGGACATATTAACAGAATACGTAGATTTTTCTTTCAACTTCTACTATAGTTGGGCATTTAAGGGTTAATATTTTGGCTCAGTGTTTTAGCAAAAGGATGCCATTATTTGTGGAATGCACAGTATCCACGTACACAGTGTATAAAGACTGTGAACTTTGATGTGTGGTGGGAAGTTACAATTTTTGTTTGGTTGGGGTAATTTCTTATGCATTTATTTTTTCATTAAACATAAGCTGAGCTACATGGCTTTGCATTGCTTCAATAATGCTTATTAAATATATGAAAATAATTGGAAGTGAGTAGGATTTCCAAAAATTACTCCGTAATATTGAAGACCTTTTTGGCACCAGTCCCATTTTAATGGCAGTCAATTAAGTCAATTTCAATTCTTTGCATTCAATGAAAAATTAGGATAATATTCGATGAGGCTTTTTCAGGACATTACCTGAATGTACTTCACTTGCATTGCTTAAATTGGAACTGGACATTGGGAAATGACTCCCCAATTACAGTTGGTTGCCTTGGGTAGTTTGGTAAAGTTCGTATCTGGAGAGAGGATATTGCATGCTTGAGTATCAGTTGGAGGACTGTTCGTGCACTTATCAACATTTCTTCAGTGGAATATTTCTGCTGAATGAGTGGCTAAAATGTTGAGAGTGTTGAACAGTGTAACTGGCCTTTGCAGAGGGGCAATTACTAAGCAAATTAAAGTGATCCAAGAGAACCCATCCCTTTTAGTTTTCTGTTTTTCTGTGGATTATGGAAATATATTTTACTTTCCCTTTCTGATATTTGGCAAACTTAATTTCCTGGAAACCTGGTACAGTGCAGTTTCCTGCCAAAGCTGTAAAGTGTCTTTACTGTTGCTGCCTGGAAGGCTTTGACTTTTTAACAAAGGTTAAAGATCGCAATTTAATTGTGTGTCACGGGGCACATTAAAGGCTGACCTCTGGTAGGGAACTGTCATGTGATTAGTGTGTGCTGTCCTTTTGTTTTAGGAGTTATTGATACAAGTCTTAATGAATGACACAAACAAGACTGAGCGCAGCCACACACAGCTGCTGTTTCACTGAACTGGAACCGCCCAATTCAAGGCCGAGCTTTACATATTGTCGTGTTGTCATGCAATGAGTATATTGTTTAGCAATTTCAATGTCCATTTTGTTTGGAATTTTATATATATATGTGTGTGTGTGTGTGTGTGTGTGTGTGTGTGTGTTTTATTCCGCTCAGGACTTTTACGTCCATGTTTTGGAGAGTTTTTCCCCACATTAGCATAAGAATTCACCTTTTAGTAATGTCATCCTTTCTGTACTGCTGTTGACTTCATTATAGTGCAGACAGTCGGTTTCGTTGTTGTTACATTCTGTCCCATTAAATAGGCAGGCGTCCCTGTGTTTTATAGCGGCGGCCATGTTTAATTAGTGCACGCTGGTCTTTTTTTTTCCTCGTGCGTGCTAAGCACTTTTGGCCAAAATGGAATGGTGAAGCTCTACAATTAGATCAAAAGATCAATCGTAATGCCCTGTTCTTCTCCTGACCCCCACACACAGTAATAAAGAGCCTGTTGGCCCCCAGGGGCCCCCTCGGAAGCCCCTCACTGATATCTCTAAATTAGCTGACTGGATGACCTCGCGGGTAATTGCATTAGTTTATCAATGTACATACAATTTATTACTCCCCGATATGTAGCCAAGTGTTTATCTCTCATCGCCAACAACATAACAAGGGTGGAGAAAAATGGCACATGTTGGAAAAGTGCAAGACAGCTGAACTGCAGAGACTGGGAGTTAGAAAAAAAAACAACAACGGGGCAAATGAAGGTAAGGAATGGATGACCTGATTAGATCCCTGAGGTACAATTGTTCCAGCATTTATTCTCAGACTGTATGTTGTTCTAATTGCAATGGATTCAACCGTTCCTCCTTGCGAAGTTATGTTGAAACAAACAATTATGATCATACAATTCACTCAACTCCCTGTGTATTGGAAATGATCCTCTTCCGAAGGAATTAATGAAATTACTTCTCGACACTATCAAATCTTTTCAGTGATAGCATGCATTTGTCTCCTCATTATTTATTTGTTTATTGTCCCTTGCAGTATTTCAAAATACTGTAAACAACAGTGATATAAAAAAAAAAAAAAAAGCTTGAAATTTTCAACATCACATTAGAACACTGCTGAAGTCACCTGGTCAAGCTCAACCGATAGACAAAGCCTCATGAGTACGTGACGATGAGAGTTTTTTTTTTTTTTTTCCAGGGAGATTATGATTGGCCTCATGACTGAGGTCAGAAGGTCAGAGACCTGATGACACGGCTACGCTGGCCATCCCAAGAGCGTAAGGGCCCGCAGGTTACTGTACGTGTTGCACAAGCTTGCATCCACATACACAAGACACGTACACACACGCTGACAGCTGTAGAGAAATTGGAGAACTGATACAGTAAACCCTGTTTCTGCATCCTGGATGTTCCACATGGTGCTTCTGATAAATAGAAAGGAGCAGTGCGGCATTAAAGAAATGTGATTTTAATATCGCAAGAAAACTATGCTGATATATCAGACTGTTATCCGAGGAGAGCCCGATAATTTGAGCTGAATTTATTGGTAACACTTTTGTAAGTAAATATAAGCCTTAGCCATACTTTCTGTTTGTGCTTTTCCTCGTTCTTTTTTTGTTTGTGTGTGTGTCAATGAGCATGTGTGTGAGCACGTGCACGCGTGCGTGTGCGTGAATGTGTGCGTGCGCACAGGGGATAGGCAGCCAAAGACAAAGCCTTATTAATCTGTGATCTTAATAATCTGCCCTGTATAATGGTAAATTCTGTTTTGAGTGCTACAGAGCCATTGTTCTTTTTTTTTTTTTGGTAGGTTTCCATCTATGCCACTCTCTTGCCCTATTTAAGCGGTTTTACCTCTGAGTTCTGTTACTTGTTTTCCCATTATTACAACATTGCACGATTAGTTTATCATTGCCTTCTCTTTGAATTCTACATTACTGTCTAACTTATTTAATGGCCAAATGTCCATTCTTCTGCCAATTAGAAGTGTTAATTTATCCCACTTAATGTTGTTCCATTAAAAATGTTCACCTCTTAATTTGGCCCTTTTAAATATATTGCAGTAAGTACAGTGTCAGTGTTGGACACAGCATGCATAGCTATTCCTGAACATCAGGTGGCTGAAGACGGTACGTAATCCATCAAGAATGAAAATCTTCTGATTCTGAAAAAAAGTATGGGGTTGAATTTGAGCTCAGGGTGGGGACCTTAAATACTGTGTTTGGGTCCTGGAGACTGACGAATCACTGGTCTGCAACAAAGATATTAAACACTGAGGCATCCCCGGTGTCTGCTGCTTGTGGGTGTGAAATGAATCATTTAAGTCCTTGATTGACAACAGAGTTCACTCACCTTATTCTCAACACCTTAGTTGTCTTGTAGGGAAAGTACAAATATCTGCTAACACTGTGTCTCTGAGTTTGAGCAATGTTGGATGAGCTGTTTTTAGCCGAGTATGTGTTAATAACCTGCCTGAAATGCAATATGACTTGTAGCTCCTCTCTCGTTTACTTGTAAATTTGCGGTTAAAATGGGTAAATCTGAAATGCCATGTGCACAAGCACACCTCTGTTCAAACAAATATACAGCCAACCTTTTGAACAGACACAGGGTGCGCTACTATATTATGAATAATGCATGCCTAATTTGTTTGAACTTTTAAACAGGGCCAGGATAGAATTTGTTGGCGAACACGTCTGGATTAATTTTGGATGCTAAATATGGAGGTGAGTCTTAACTTTAATTTCTAATTCTGTCCTTAATTTCCAAAGTCAACATTAGGAATATGTAAAACAAGAACTAGAAGGCAAAACTAGAAGACACTCGAAGAGCACATTACTTCTGCTGGTTTCACATCCATTGGCAAAAGGAATCAGATTTGGATTTATCCTAACTTAAACTATTTGTTTAAAGAAGTACTCTGAAGTACACTTATGGCTGATGTGGGTCTTAGTGCATAGAAATTCTATCAGATAGTGGATCAAAAACATGAGACAAATCTTCACCAAAATCAATTACTTCCTCATCAGCACAGTATCTATCAACACACAAAATTTTATTGACAGCCATCCGTAACTCTAATATATACCATTAACTGATGAATGCATGAACGAGCAAACAAACAAACGCCGGTGGAAACATTACCTTCTGTGAGTAAAAAAAAAAACCGACAAAAATTGCCTGTACCTGCTTGATTTTAATTACTTTACAACATGAATGACATTTTCAGTATACTGATGAATATATCATATGGGCAGTCTTCAACAGCACTCTCCACGGACTGATTTCACTATTTGCAATCGAACGAGAGAGTGTCCTGCATTTAAGATTAGTGTGGCAGAAGTAGCCGCTTTAGCAACAGCAGCTATGCAGCATAAAGAGATAAATAAATAGCCTGTACTGCATGCCCTTAATATCATATTGCAGGTGCATTCAGAATGTCTGCATGAGTGCCTGAACATGACTGTACATACACTAACCTACCACCTCGTCCTCTCCTCCCCATGGGGTCTGGGGGAAGAAAACCGCTACAATGCTCATGTAATACCTACAGCATAAAGATATCATTATCGGCATAATTTTGTTGTGCTCCTCGTACCCGTGTTTTCAGAGATCTCATTACAATCAGCTTCAGCTCTCCAACCTCCATGTAAAGTAGGCAGACATTTTTTCCAATACAATTCCTTTCACTGTCACCTCCGACTCTCTGTACTCTTTTTATTATTAATATCTCTGGTCTGTGGATGGATTATATTGCCCAGATAACATCATGCATATCAGCTTTGTTCTCTGATTGCCTTATGGGCATAGGTCTTTGCATATTTACTGCCAATGAATCATAGCAGTGTGTGAAATCTGGAGATTCAATTCCTTCCGCTAGATGCACCTCCAGCCGTTTAATTAAAACATGTATTATTAACACCACTATATTTAAGCCATTTTTTCCCCAGCAATATGACTGGTACATTAAGTGTAAATTGTTTCACGGTAATTCCCTTTTAATGTTCCCCCCCATAATCAGCACTCAAGATGACAGACAAAAGCTACACTGTTACAGTAACTTACTGTTTGATGTGACGATTGCATATTTGGGGGCCTTAATTAGGCCTGTTTTACAAGTCAAATGCACAGCCCCTGACAGCCCCGAAATATGAGCTTAATAAAATCTGCCAGCCAGGCCAGGATTAGTTTTTTGTGTTCGTCTCTGCCCTAGATCCTGCTTCAGGACATATCCCAGGGTATGATTTTGTCTATAAAATATGCATTTTATCACAATGATTTATTGATCCAAGTACACAAGATATTTGTCGAAGTGTATCCTTATGTACATGCACAGGGATGAACATGCCATATGTCTAACCGGGATCTGTGTGAACCTTGTGTATGATCAAATAACGGTGATTACGTTTTGTGATATATTCTGTTAAAACAATTTTACATGATTCAAAAAGGTTTTTTTTTATTTTTTATTGTTGTCTAGGTATTGCGTGTAAACATAGGTAATTGTATTTCCTTTAAAGTCTCATGGAGACCTTTATTAAATTATAGACCTGACCTCACTAGCGCAGAAAAAACAGTTCTTCTTAGTACTGTGTATTTCCAAATTATGTACTGATCTGTGTCTTAGTGTGCATGTGTGTGAGTGTATGTGTGTGTGCATGTGTGTGTGTGTGTGTGTGTGCATGTGCGCACATGCTCGCATTTATGCATATGCACGTATGTTTATGTGTGTGTGCACGCATCATGAGCAGTGAGGTCAGGTCTGTAACGGTAACACCCCTTTCCCTCGTCCTCAGTGTAAAGGAAGAAGATCCTTTAAGACAACATCTGTATTCTTTATTTATGTCTTGCTGTCCAATCCTACACTGCAGTGACTGACACCAGAGGCGTGGACTACTGATACCTGCTATTGATCTGTTTCTGAGCATCCGCTCGACTCCATTGATTACATCAGGGCAATTTTCCTCAGACGTGATTCTAAAAGTTGATGTTTATTGCTGTGAAGAATGTGACTTTTTACAAGCAGTAGGAGGGGCAAGTGCTAATTCCACCAGGCAGGCAGTAAATAACTGTGGTTAAATATGTGTAAATAATTACAATTGAACATTAAATGAATAATTTTAGGGGTAGCCTTTTAACTGATTGACCCCATGTTAATGATGGTAATACGCATGATAATTGTGAGAGTACATGCTCTGCTAATCTCCCACAGAATACACTTTCTCAGTTATCATAAAGACATGGTTTGTTGTGCCTATAATTATATTTAGACTGCTGAGAACTTGTGTATAGCACGAGCGTGTTTGTTCTGTCATGTCAAAAAAATCTGTAATTTTTTTTTTTTTTAAATGTTGAAAGAAAACGAGTAATTTTGCCATTTTTTTTGAAACTTCTGTTGGGTTTTAAAAGGTGCCATTATACACATGTTTCCAAAGTAAATCCAAAGTGATCCAGTATTTCTTATTTCTTATTTAGTGATGTTCTGTTGAAAGTGCCAAAATGGATGAAGTTCCAGATGTAGAGCATGGTTGGAGCAAATGCCGGCAGTTGCTACATGGAGCGTGGATTTCCTGCAGTTTGATTCAGAAATCTAGAATCAAGATTCAGCAGGAATATAGAATCTAGAAAGTTCCATCGGAAAATCTTTGTCTTGCATATACATATTCATTGTACTAAGTACTTTTGATGAAACCTTCATACCTCTGCAGTTCATTCCTCACATCTCTCACCTGCACTATCTTACATTCCAGCTGCTTACTGACTGAAGGAATGCCAGGTTTAATATAACGACTCCTCTAAAACAGCCGAGGCAACCAGCTCGGAGGCTGGAAGACCAGTGTATAGCAGGGCCTTCTTTCCTGCAGTAACCTGCTCCAGACACAAGAAACAGGTGAGCTGGTTTAACTACTTAATCACTCACCTTAATCAATTAACTAAGTGCCGAGAAAGATGAAAGCCAGAATACTGTGAAACACTGCTAGAACAGGAGTGACCACAGCTTTAGTAAAAGATATTGAGGGTTTTCAAAACCCTCATATAGAGACAGTTTCCCGGATATATATATGAAGCATAGCCCAATACTTATTTTGGCATTTTGGAGAATTCCCATTAAAAGTAGAATTTAGTCTCTACAAGGCTTATCAAGTGTCTCTGAAGCAAGCAGTTGGTCGACTAAATTACTGTTATAACGGCAAATAACTTGTCTTTGACTTCCTTGCGATAATTTCTGGGGGCTAACAAACAATAAAGTTTTTGTGTCCTCCAGAAAACAGAACTTTTCAATGTTTATAAGCAATGAATTTTATGCTAGTTGTGAATTCCTTCATAGAACAGAAATTTGTATTCCCGAAATGGGAAGAGAGAAGCACTCGGACCAGTGAAAGATGGCCCAGCAGGTCCTTGTCCTTAGATGGCTGGGCTGTACCACTGCCTGTGTGATTGATCTTCACTTTGACTAATTGCTGTCACATTAACCTGCATTATGTCATGTGGAGGACGTGTAAGGGTAATGCCTCTGTCTTGCGCTCCTCGTTGTAGGTAAAGGAAATGATAGGAGCCTGGTAATATCATAAAACAGTGTTTAAATATTTTAATTTCATTTGTCAGGGAGGCCCTTACACTTCATTACAGGAATAACCATCTCTCATCAGCGGAATTTGTGCATTATTCATTACCGCTAATTATTTTCACATAATGGCTGCCCTGATATATTTAACCTTCACATTATATCTTAGATAATGGCCTTGTAAAATTGAATTGTGAGAACAGTGGAATTGGAAAGCTCATTTAAAAAGCATCAAAGAACAAAGAGAGAGGTGGAAGAAGGAAGGGAGGGGATGCTAAGTGCTTGGGAGAGAGGAACCCAGCTGAGATGGCATTTGTTTCTGTCTGATTTGCATGCTGTGCCCTGTGTGCGGTGCCCGATTGGGCCATAGGTGTGGACACCGGGCAAACATTTTGGGTGAATGTCTGTCTTAGAGGCCATATACACATAGGCTATATGCTTTTTAATCCTGATTATCAGATGCCAAACTTTTAAAGATTTGTGTCTGTTCTCATCATTTACTCGTCATCCCGTGTTTGTGATCGATTGATTTTTTTTTTGTGAAAGTCTTTCCTCGTCTTGATGAAGTGCAGCACATTCTTAAACCCCCTGTGGATTCACTGAACACGTTCCCTGTGTGGAAGAAGATGAATCCACTCGTATATGGTCTTTCTCTTAAAATCTCGGGGCTGGCAGAGCAATTTTTGAGGCGGTATTCTGTTAAATTTTCATGGCCCACATACAGTATCTATTCGTGAGCTGAGGCTCTTGCTTGGTACAGAATATTCGAGAGCTGGTGTTCTCTCATCTGATTCAACTATTCTAGATATCAGGTTGTCCTGCTGTACTCTCATGTTTGGACTGGCTGCATAATAGCTACAGCCGAAATTATCTTTGCTATTCTCATCAAGAAAGTTAATGGGAGTCGATACAGTGCAATGAGTGCAATACAGTTCCTGCAGTCTATTTATTTCTCTTAATGGGTTAAGATACACATTATCATATTAAATAGCTTCTAAAACCGGCTCACAGCTATTTAATTCTTAAAATAAGAAACCAAAAAGGGCGTTGGAAGTAAGGGACCTCCCAGCTGTAGCTCCACGAAAGAGCTCTTGTGCATGCCTACAGCTGCAATCTTGCTCTTAGCTAATGGAAGCAGAGCACACGCACACAAGCCATTATCAGAAGAGCCAACTGGCTTTCTAATACACTTTGTGTTGGTCTGGGGAATCATTTTACTTTTGCGTTCCTTCAATTTGCTAAACCCCAGGGGCGCAGGTCAGCATTACTCTGAAATGGACGACTACAAGTTTACCTGCTCCCAATTTGCTCTCTCTTTCACTCTCTCGCTCTCCATTTTTGTCTTATTGTCTCTATCTGTGTTTATTTTTAACCCTACACCTACACCCTCAGCATTGAGACCCTGTTTTCATATTTTGGGCCCAAATGCTCTGGAAAAAGGGAGAGAGGGAGGTTTTAGTTCGTCATTACTTATTTATCGACATGAAATTCCACATCATGTAAAATTTAAATCTTTACCTTGTTGCTGCTCCAGTTGTTTCATCTGTGGTCTCCATCGCATTAGCTGACATCATAAAGTGGGCCCCTCCACCACCCCACCCCTACTCCCCTCCATCCTATGGAAAAAAACCTGCCCGACCAAACAAATAACATTAAGCTGAATTTGAAAACTGACAATTCAGCAGCTGTTTTACAGTGTTTATTGCAGGATGCAGTGAGTTCCCCGGTCTTAGGATGTCTCCATCCATTTGGATTAGGCTATTTTTTGCTTTGAGAAATGTACACACATTTCATCATATTATGGACAACTTATTTACTCATCTGTGCAAAAACAATTTGACCTCATTGCCATAAGCTGAATTCAATTGGAATTTGAAAACATGCTAATTTAATAAATATTTGGGGAAAAAAAAAATCAGAGTTTAAAAAGATAATTGTCAAAAAATAGAAAATAAGATCGTCATAGCATGGGCTCCTTTATGACTTACTACTGTATGAAAAAATATCAGATGGGCCGGCCAAGAAAGCCGAGATTCAAACTCTAGTTACCCGATCAGCTGATTGTGCTTGGTGGTCGAACATGATATGATGCAGTTTACTTAGTTCTGACTGGATGGGAGTTTGTCAGTCAGGATTTGCTAAATTTTTGCAATATTACTTCCTCCCAGCAATCCCCTTCTCAGACGGCCGCATATTGCAAATATATCTTTCAGCTATAACATTTATTCTGTATACAGGGAATGTATATTCACACTAATTACACTTCAGTGAGATATATTTGTGAGTATATTTTTCACATAGGTCCACATCATATATGCAATATATTATTGTGTGTTCAATTTGGATAAAACGCCTCCCAAAGAGTTGCTAGTTGACTCAGCTCTTTCCGTACTGTTGGTTTACTGTTTGGCCTGTTGTTTCTGTGTGCCTTAGCTGACTATGAGGCATATGCTGACTCTACGATTAATGTATCAGGCGAACTGAGCCCTTTTACAGTCAGTGATGGTGAGTGGTTTGCAAAAATAATTGGAAGAAAACATTTGAGACAATGCCCCTCACCACAGAAATTATTTTAATAGAGTAAGATCCTGATGCTCTTGACTGTCTGTGAGCTGTTTTTATTTCATGTGCTCATAGTGTGAGGGAATAAATTCATCAATATTTTGTCATGGAATGTCAAAACTGTAGGTTGAACAGAACTGTGAGTGTGGCTGACGGCTCTATTAAGTGTTAATAACTACAGCCTGCGTGTGAGCTGTGCTTACTAATGAAGCTTCAATGATATGAGTCCTACCATTGCCTTAATAGGGCTAATTATGCAAACAGAAGAGATGAAGCAGCAATGTACTATATTTACACTATCTTTGGCTACTTTTTTTCTTAAGAGGATAAACATTATCTTTGAGCCCTATTGCAAAATCCAGTTGGTCCATCTGCCACGGTGCTCTGTTAAGAACAAGTCTGCAGTAGAGAGACAAAGTGATTTCCTATTGTGTACAAAATCATTCACAACACTGTCCTGTGTCCAACCTCCTGTGACTAGACACACTGTTATAAACTGACTGAATTTAACAGTTAAATTAATGCATTGTTTCCTGGTTATTTTAACTGTAAGTGGAATCCTCCGCGCATTTAACTGTGGTTTACAGTTAACATACGTGGAACTCTGTGGTACACTTATTGCAAAATTACAGTTAAAATAACTGGCAAAAAAAGATACCATTTAAATTAACTGGCAAAAAAGGCGCAAGTTTATAACCGTGCAAGGTAACACTTTACAATAAGGGTACATTAATTAACATTAGCTAATGCAGTAAGAGGCATTAACTGTCAGTTAATTAGCAGTAAACCAATGGGTCCAGTAATCATTTACTAATGGTGTTCATGTTAACTAAGGTATTAATATTAACATTATTGAATAGTGTGATAGTTTCAGGTGTTACTTGAGGGATACTTAAGGGATGTTTCAACTTTGTCATAAGGATGTCACAGAGCATTAATAAATGGTAAGTAAAGGTTACCTAATGCTTATTTACCTCTCTGATTCATTAGTTAACTGTTAATTAATTGGTTGTTCATGCTTATTACTGCATTAACTAATGTACCCTTATTGTAAAGTGTTACCCAGTGCAGTTGACTAGACTGTAGTTATGCTCAAAAAATTCTTCACTGACCGCTGGTTTGCTGAAAACAGAACACTGCAATTGAGACAAAGAAAAGATAAATAAAAAAGCAAACAAGAAAAGATACATGGGAATGGACAAATGAATGAATAAATACATAAAATAATTAAAATAGAAATATTTTAATGAACAAATCAGGTAATGTATGTGACCATTCTTTAATATTCTCCTTAATCACTTTTGGGCCACAATGACATATTTTGTACGATGCAGGAAACACCAAACATTGATGCAGTACATATTTGAAATACAGTAACTCTTCATATGCTCATAAAGTTTGCTGAAAATAAACATTACAAATTGTAAAAAGGAGGAAATGAACTTCCCTGTTAGCTCCAAGCATTTCAATTAGTGATTTGGGTTTGATTTTTTTGAATGCAAACATTTTCAGGATCTGGTTAAGATCAGCTTTGTCAGTCAATTCATTGATTAGAGTGCCTTTTATTCTGATGGATCACATTTAATGCCTCTTAGACCAGGCATCTCAAACTCCAGTCCTGGAGGGCCGCAGTGTCCACTTGCTTTCGGGATTTCCATTCAATCAACAGCTAATTTATGCCTCAATAATAAGATGCACTGATTTTATTTTAGTCAATCTATGGCCTCCTATACTGTAAATGAAGCAATTATGTGCAGGAACAAAAACCAGCAGACTTAGCAGCCCTCAAGGAATTGAGTTTGAGGTCCCCGTCTTTCACTATAAACTGTGTTCCCATTGTTTATATTAGCATTCAAAGCTGCACATAGCCTTGAATTGATCTCTTCTTCTGTTTTCATTTAGTTTGATGGGGTCACTTACATTAACACTATCGGTCAGATGCAGTTCTGTCCTTGTCTTCTCCCATATCCTGTGATGACTACTTTTATCTTTCTATTTCTCATTCTTCTGGTTTTATGCACCATTCATTTTAGCATAACTGTATTATAACTCCGCTACCATTTTCCCTCATGGGAGGAAAAACAAAACAGATGTGTCCATAGTGCTTTATTCGATGCTACACTGCTGTTAATTTAAATTGCGCTTATACGTGCCCGTTATTTTCTGTCTCTTCTGTGGAAAGACCCGAGAGGCAGAAACGCCTCATGGAAAACCTTGTGTTTTCAGATTATTTGGCTTTGCAGTTTAAAAAGCCGCATTCATCAAAGAGGCATTCACTCATAATTTCATTTTCCGACTTTGCGACCAGGCACATCCTGGCATTTGGTCACAAATGACTCATTTATTTTGTCTGTCAGGGACAAATAAAACAAACAAAAGAACAACTGTTTCTGTGGACTATTATGTCTCCTCTTGTCAAGTTTAAATAATCAGTGAGGCACCTCAGAGATACGGTTGTGAGAGATGTGCGTTCGATGAGTAAAGTTGGGCAAGTACACTGGATCTGGTCAGAGAATAGCCTTTTCCTGCTCCTAGGAGGTAGTCCTCTCTGTCATTGTCAAATGAGTTTAATGTATGATCAATTGATAGATCAGTCAATCAATCATTCAGTCGATCAATGACAATCAATCAGTCAACCTGCCAATTAATATGTGTCCATCTTTGTATCAGGTAGCATTGTGTTCAATCTCATTGTCACATAATGATCGCTAATCAATCCTTAGTCCAGAGGGGTAAAAAGTTAACAAGAGCCTGTGTGGGAGATTCTCTGTTCCTTAAACTACAGTGAGCTCAAGTAGGAAATTGTGGAGCATGTAGAACAGAACACAATATGAGTACAACATTTATCACTGTAAAAAATAAGGAAGAGAGGTAACTTTGAAGAGGAAGTGAGGAACGTGGGCATTGTTAGACCCATGAAAGTGACATTGTCATTCTTCAGTTTCCATCATGGTCATACTCAGATAGTTTCCTGGGTAACACTTTACAATAAGGTTACATTAGTTAATGCAGTAATAAGCATTAACTACTAATTATTTAACGGTTAACTAATGCATCAGAGAGCTAAATAAGCATGAGGTAACCTTAACTAACCATTTATTAATGCTCTTTGACATCCTTATCATCAAGTTGAAAACATCACTTAAGTATCCCTTAAGTAGTACCGCGAACTATCAAGAAATTCAAAAACGTATAAATTAATACCTTAGTTAACATGAACACCATTAGTAAATGATTAGTAGACCCATTAGTTTACTTTTAACTAACTGATAGTTACTGCTTCTTCCTGCATTAGCTAATGTTAATTGATGTGCCTTTTTGTAAAGTGTTACCGTTTCCTGCATACTAACTCAGAGCAATAGTCCTGATTGGTCAATGGCTGGAAAACAGGTGCGATGCTCAGATGCCCAAATGTGTTCTGCTACTCTCACCAGGCACCCTCCCAGTGAACCTTGGGATGAATCGGTCCTCCACGGAAGCCCGGTCTGTGATGCTCTATTTGAACATTACATTAGGCTGTGTCTTCCAACCCTGCTGCTGGAGTACCACTGCCCCGCACACCTTACAGTACCAGTAAAAAGTTTGGACATAACCACATTTTTCTTACAATATATATTAAATAAAGAAATAAGCAGACTTTAATTTTGCAAACAAAGATTTAATTCTTAAATCCATCAAACCAACTGTCATTTCTTGTCACATTTGCGGAGCATTCTCAAATTTTTTTTTTTTTTTTAAACAAGGGCAGTCATATGACTATAATGCATTTGCAGCCGCACAGCTGTCTAACTTCCCAAAGATGTGCTGCTCTTGTGGTGAGCTTTTCATCAACCTTTTTGCCCAATAAGTCCCAAAACCGCTTGACTTTAATTCGGCTGTTGGAAAATAGAAGGAGCTTATTTGTCTGTTTACTTTGCAAAACATGGCTTCTTTGAGAACTCCAAGATTTTGGACACTATTCAAACAAGTCAGTTATTCTCTTTTCACTTCTAACTGTTTACCTTTTACAAAATTCAATTTGAGATTATATAGAGAAGTAAAGCTGTTTAAATTTCTCCAAAAACAGAGTGCTGTGACATTAGCAAAGCGTGTCCAAACTTTTGACTGGTACTGTATGTCTCCCAGCTCATCCACTCTGAGATCAGCTCAAGTGAGTCCACTAATGATCAAATTGAGTGTGTTAAATCAGAGAGGGATCTAAAATGTGCATGGCAGGGGTACTCCAGGAACAAAGTTGGAAAACACTCACCCTAACGCACCAATCCTGGTAACTGAATGTCCTTCCATTGCGGTCATGGCTAGGGGTTGGGAAGCCTTAAAAATGAGATAATCACAGAATGTATCATTAAGGCCAATAAGATGCCTGAAAACAAATGGAACCATTGGTTGGGAAATGAAGTCCTTGGCCCTGTCTCACAGGATGTACATTTGGGCCACGTGACTTAATTTTAGCCAGTTTAGCTCGTTCGACAGTATAGCCGGTTTTGAACAGGGCCCTCCGTAGTGTCTGATCATAGCTGATTAAATTCCTGAATTGAAGTATCTCAAAGGTCTTGCACAGTTAAAATTATGAAATTATTATGTTTGAGGGCCAGGCAGTGAAGCTGTGAAGGCACCCTATTGTGTTTCTTCCTTTTTTCATTCATCTACTTCCCTAAACTTCATCTTCTGGCTGGGGTGCGTATGGCATCCTCCAGAACTGGATTGTAAAAAGTTTTGAAACTTGGCACACTGACTGGGGACACTCTGCAGGTGCCATATCTGATGTTACTGAGAGGTTAAAAAATTTCTCACTGGCCAAAATTTCGATCAAGATTTCGTCAGATTAAGCTTCGCAAAAGTTACTAGATGGATTTCGGATTTTCGGAATCATTTGTCTGTTAATCTGATTGATTGATAACTGTTTAATCAAAGGCAAACAACTCAAATAGGAAATGAGCCTAAATCTCATTTAGACCCAGTTTTTGCTTAATTCACACAGAACATGCTATCAGTGTTTTACAGACATGATTTTAGCTTGATCGCATGTAGTTGCCATGGTGAACCTGCCCTGCTTAACTGAATGATCCCCTCATGGCTGCTTGTAACTGTTCTATCAAGTGGAATATGAATTATTTTATGATATTGAGATAATATGCTTGAATGCTTTCAACTTATTATTGGGGGTCAAGCAGCAAAGGTTTTCTTCTTTTTCATCTTTAAACTTATTCTGGTAAAGGTGTGTATAGCAGCTTCAAGACCTGTTTGGTAAAAGGTTTTGAATTTGGCAGACTGGTAGGGAACGTTCCTTTGATTCTTGAAACCAAGTTTCATGCCTCCATCTTGAGCACCACCAGTGGGCCAAAGTTGGCGGTGCATTAATGCATGCAACTTTTGAATCGAATGCCTGATTTTCAAGTTACCGTCAGATTCCTTGGATCGAGCCGAGGTCAACGCATCCTGTGATGTTAATTTCTGCCATGTTGGATTTTTCAAAAAATTTTGTTTTACTGGCCACAAATGTTGTCTAATTTTCACCAAGATTTGCGTAAATGATCTTCAGACCAAGCTGCACGAAAGTTCAATGATTTTTGATTTTCAAAAGCCTTTGCCTGTCACAACAAATCAAAATAAACAACAAAGCCACTGAACAAATAGTTTTTGATGTACCAAAAAGACTTGGTACATGGATTCGAGACCAATTTTTAGGAAGCACAAAAAAAAGTGTCAGTTGACTACTGGGGGGGCACTGCAATAATAGAAATCTGCCTTGGCTGATAACTGTTCAGTGTTTGCTTTAAAAAAAATAAATTAAAAAAAAAAATATCTAGAGGGTGTGTCCGGAAGGCCACATCACCCCGCCCTATCTTCACCAAAAACTAATCATTTCTTCCTTTCCGCCAAAGGATTGTCCGACCAAATTTGAAGACAATCCATCCAGAATTGTGGCCTGTAGAGTGCAAACAGACACACACATAAATATATAAATAAAATCACACTAAGGTGTGACACTTTTGAAAACTCAGAGCCAATTTGATCCGGATCTTCACCAAAATCTAATCAGCTCTTCCGAGGAGAGATATCTTTGTACTGTCAAAAATTTCAGGTTGGGGGCGCCCGGTGGTTCATCGGTCTAAGTGCGCGTACCAAAAAAGGCTGTGTCCTTCCCGCAGCGACCTAGGTTCGATTCCGGCTCAAGTCATTTGCTGCATGTCTTCCCCCATTCTTCTCCCCAACTTTCCTGTCTCTCTACACTGTATAACTGTCAAATAAAGGAAAAATTCCCAAAAATGAATCTTTAAAAAAAAAAAAAAAAAAAAAAAATTTCAGGTCAAAATGAAAAAACTGTGGCCTGTAGAGCGTAAATAAACAGACAAACAGACGGACAAACATGACGACTGACATACTTTCTCAGTTTTCGAAAGTAATAAACGCGACAATCACGTACACCCCTTCCACAACATTCTTTGTGGGCAGGGTGCATAATAATTCTAATGCTCTGGATGGTCCCAAGGCTGAGCCACAGCAACTTTTCATGTCAACCTAACTGATGCAGTGGCCATATTTGATTTTAGTGAAAGGTTCAAAAATGTTTCATAGGCCACAAATTTTATTCAATTTTTGCAATTAAGTGGCAGAAACTATCATCAGACCAAGCCTCACAAAGGTCATCAGATTAATTTTTCATTTTTAATACTCAAAAATATGTTTAGCCAAACCACATGTTCACCTTAAAAAATACCTTGTGCGTCTGCTAATACCCTGAGAGGTCCAAAGGCCAAGCCAGGGCAACCTGTCAGCTGATTTCATCGAAAGGTTTAAAATTTTCTCATAGGCCATACATTTCATCCAATTATTACCAAATTAGTTCAGGAAGATCTTCAGACCAAGCCTCACAAAATTTATCAGACAGATTTCAGATTTTTGAAACAGTCTGTTCATTACTGCCAAATCAAAGGCAAACAACACAAACAGGACATTAACTCATGCTGAGTTACACCCAATCTTTGCTCAATTCACGTAAAACTTTTTTTTTTTCCACATTGATTCATGTAAAAACATTTTTTTCCCAATGATTCTGCCAGCACCTCTGAACCCTTTTCCTCAGTTTGTAACTCTTACAGAAATCCCTGTCCCCTCGGAAAATTAGAATGCCCGTTTTAAATGATTTTCTTCAGCATTGGGCTATGCCTATGAAATATTCAATGTTCAATTTTGTTCTATCAGCATTTGAAAGATTCATAATTACATGATAATCCACACTGTAATTCATTCAGCGGAGGCAGATATGGCACTCCCCTTGTGGCAGAGTGAATAATTCACACCATCATGACTGCGTTTCAGGCTTCTCCGTACATCTCCCGCTGTCTGTCCAGGGTACGTTTACAGGGAAAATGTACACGTCACAGTGAAATGTGTAGAATTTAATGGAAAGCAACGTACAGAAAAGATAATCGATTCAGTCGGCCAGCGATCAAAAATATTTCAGAGAATAAGTAAGTAGATTGAAGAATGAATTCTGAAGTCCCTAAACAACTATGAATGAACTCATGAAATGGTATGGAAGTATATTTTCTTTAAAAATGACAGCTTGAGACCTTTTTTTTTTTAAAGCTACATGCATTCCACTGTCGTTCCTCATAAAGCAGTCAGTAGAATCTGATGCTAATTTAGGGACAGACGCCGAATGGCAGATTGACGCGAGGAAATGTATTATACGTCAGCTGCAATTAATCTACGGCGGAAGCCAGACGAAGGTGATAAATGCGCGAGATTAAAGAGGTGATAAGCGCTCGGGGGATCCATCTTCATCTCTCCGTTCGGCGACAGTGATTGGTGGGGCGCATTGTCTTTCTGCAGAGCCATCGAAACCAGGGGTCAACCATCAGAGGAGAGAGAGGTCTTGGGGGGTCTCCATGTTGAGGGTCTTCATGTCTGGACAAATCTGGTGGCTATAAAACATCCAAATAAATAAATAAAATGTATTCAGGCGGGTATTTCCCTGAGCAGGAGCTCTACTGAGGCAGCTGGATAACTGCACCGAGTATTACCTGGAAGAGTTCTCTTCTCTTCAATCAGTGGTCCAGATCTGGGAGGACTCTGGCTTTCAGTGGAGTTAAACAGCTGACTTAATAAGCTTTCTCCATAAAGCAGTGCCCTATTTTCTTTATTCAATCCAGTCACATTTTTTTTTTTTTTTTACAAATTTTCAGAAGTTTGGACATCAACGTTACACGGCTTCCTAGCCTTGCGGCTATGCTTTTTGATCTTGAATAACTGTAAATTCTTATGCTGAAGGTTTGAAGTGTCCCACTTCGCATCATTCATTGAAATAAATGCAGATATTGTTTAACCCTTGGATGTGCAATGTTACATATCATAAATATGAGACTGCAAAGTTCTTAACTGTGGGTTCTAACACTAATTACATTTATTATTTGTAATTGAAGGTAATGAACTTCTAGAGCAGGGATCCTCAAATCTGGACCTCGAAGCCAAATCCAGTCCAGGTTTTTCTTCATCCGTGGTAAGCAACTGAACACTTAGTGCCTCTGATTTGCTAGACTGGATACATCAAACTCCCAGGAAAGGGGAGAGTGGAAAATCAACAGTGCTCGGATTACTTTCCTTTCTCTCTAATTTCTTTTAATTACTTTCCCTACTTTCTCTGTAGTCTGTATCGTGCCTGGGTTGTGTAGCCTTTGTGAGTCTTGGGGGAACTTGGGGGAACTTGGGGGAAGCATCTACTTTACTTGTAAAGCACTGTGGGTCAGCATCTGCTGTTTTTAAATGTGCTATATAAATAAATCTGACTTGACTTGACTCGGACCTTGAGGACTGTGATTTGAGAACCAGGGTTCTAGAGCATACATAACATATCCCAAAAAAATTAATTAAAGCTACACTTTAATGGGTAAAACATGACTATGCATCAAATTAGCTCTTAAACGTATCCCTCAAGTTGGTAAGTAATGACCAGACGGCTTGCAGTCGGTTTGAACTTACCTTTAAATTTGACTAGAAGTTCCTCAGTGCAATTCACAAGGACACCTGTGTGAGAACTGCCAAATATGGAAGCTGAACATCTGGCTGTTAATGGGAAGCAAAGCACTTAGAGCTTCTTCAATGATTTGGTCATAAAATGAGGCTGGATGTAAAAAGCTCTCTGAAAGGGCAACCTGTCACAACATTAGACCTTGGAATATGATGTTATTTTACCCATCCATCCATCCATCTATCCATCTGCTTGCCTGAATGTCTGTTTTTATACACTGTATATCTGTATGGGGTTACTCAGCTAGAGATTGTGAACATAATGTATTATTTATTGGAGGATTTAATTACAGTGTTCTGAGTCAAGAGTATGATTTTTATCCCCCGCCACGAAGTGGATTGGGGGATATAGGAGTGGCGCTCATCCGTCCGTCCGTCCGACCGTCCGTCTGTCAATTCGGATTCAATGGGGATAAGTTTTCTCGGAAACTATTGCACCTACGTGAATGAAATTTTTTATGTGGGTAGTACTGATGCCCCTACTGAATGAGTTCGACCATTGATTCCGAGAAATTTTTTTTTTTACAGAGTTATGGCCCTTGACTCTGTTCGTTGACTTAAGTGTATGGGTGTTGCAATGGGGACAAGTTCTTTTGGCAACTACTGCACCTACGTGGATGAAATTTTGTGGGTGACCAGTACTAATGATCCTATTGAATGTGTTCGACAGTTGATTCCGAGAAATTTATTTTTACGGAGTTATGGTCCTTGTTTCTGTTCGTCATCTTGGTGTATGGGATTTGCAATGGGGACAAGTTTTCTCGGCAACTACTGCACCTTCATGGTTGAAATTTTTGTGTGTCGCCAGCACTAATGACCCTATTGAATGAGTTCGACAATTGATTCTGAGACATTTATTTTTACTGAGTTATGGCCCTTCACTCTGAACTTGGTGTATGGGTGTTTAATGGGACAAGTTTTCTCGGCAGTGTGATGAAATTTTGTAGGTGGCCGGTATAGATGACCCTATTGAATGAGTTCGACAATTGATTCTGAGAAATTTATTTTTACGGAATTATGGCCCTTGACTCTGAGCTTGGTGTATGGATGTTGCAATGGGGACAAGTTTTCTCGGCAACTATTGCATCTACGTGGATGAAATTTTATGTGCATGGCCAGTAATGCATTGACCCTATTAAATGAGTTTGAAAACTGATTCAGAGAAGTTTATTTTCATGGAGTTATGGCCCTTGACTCTGTTCGTTGACTTAGGTGTACGGGATTTGCAATGGGGACAAGTTTTCTCTGCATGGGTGTATGGAAGGTTCCATTGACTTTTGGATTTAGTATACTGCGTTTCTTTAATTTACTAATTATGAACCTAAAAGTATTTCCTGTGAAATGGATTTTGTTGCAAAATTCACATCAATTGTTTCACTGCAAATCATGTTCTTCACCTTTTACATGGAAGAGTTTTTTTTTCTTGGACTTGAGGGGATATATGGAACACTTCTGCACACCCAACATTCTCTCTCCTCAGTACATTTACTAACTTTCCACTCTTTCGCCTTTTGAAGTTGATTATTATCCCCCGCCACGAAGTGGATCAGGGGATATTGGAATGGAGCTCCTCCGTCCGTCCGTCATTCCGTCCTTCCGGGTTCAATGGGGACAAGTTTTCTCGGAAACTCTTGCACCTTCGTGGGTGAAATTTTGTGTGTGGCCAGTACTAATGACCCTATTGAATGAGTTCGACAATGGATTCTGAGACATTTATTTTTACGGAGTTATGGCCCTTGACTCTTAACTTGGTGTATGGGTGTTGCAATGGGAATATGGAATATCCCGTGACCATTCTTACCATGGCGGGGGATATTGGTGACAATGTTGCCTTGTTATACTTAGTGAGCTGATGGCTGAAATAAATGTGAAAGACTTGACAACACGATAATACGTGCCCCTCATTGCGGAATTGATAATAACAATCTGACATGGCCTACAGTATCATCAGGCTTAGTTCAATAATCTTGGACTATTGTACAATAAAAATGGACTCCTTCAAAATAATATGTATATATTGTGTCTGCAAGTGAAAAAAAAAAAACAGTAATTTTGCTTCATGCATCATTACGCCTTATGGTGCTGTGATTGAAATATATTTTTTTAAATTATGAACTAGCACATATGATCTGACCATAAGCATACCATACCTAGCCACCAGTCGATTATCACATTATGTGTTCGGGGACTAGGTCTGTGACATGTTTATTCCCAAGCCAAAAGCAACTCATTTGAAGACATTCAATTGTTTTCCCTCGTTTAAAAGCTTACATTTCTAAATAGCTTGCACAATATGGAAGTATACTCTTGCAAATTAAAGTTGGCAGTCTTTACCTCCATCTCATATTCTTTGTTTTTAAACCTTAAGTGCTCAAGTATTGTGGAAAAAAAGGAACAGAAATTGAATTTGTGTCTGAATAATTCCAGACTGCACCATATGACTTAGTAGCACTGCAAACCGTAACAGACAAGTACTAGTTAAAATGATCACATGACCTCCATTACTCACACTGAGCTTTTCACAGAAATATGATTCAGCATTACCAGCATTGTGAATAATCTTAATAATGTCCACTGCTGTCATCTGTATATACCATAACTCATTTTTGCAGAAATAGACCTTTTTCATCCCATAATAAAATCCTCATATCCTTCATTCTTTCAATATAATTTTGTTATAAATCACGGCCAGTAAGATTTTCTTGAATATTTAGCCCAAGGAGAAGTAATTTAATATACCCTATAGCTTGATGTTTCCGAATAAAGAATGTGTTGAGGGCAATATTTCATCTTGGTGCAGCAGTGAAAAGATTTTCTTCCTAAATAACAAAATCGCAATAATTTAAGTGGCCGACCTTTCTGAAAAAAGGTTATTATAACATGCAAGTCAAATGCAAAGACCTACTTGTACATCGCAGACATTCATTTGAAATTATGAATAGCTGCATGAAATTTAGTAAAACAGTTGATAATCATTTCCGATTCCAGGTCTGTCAAAGCTTTTAGAAATAGATAAGTTAAATTAAATAAATAATATTGGTGTTGACCATATATGTTTAACTGTATGAGGTTTTTCATGAAACAATCCAAAAAATATTATGCACACATTCAGACCAGGGTGGTCCTGAACAGATGAGTGCTGCATTATTTGCATCAGATTTACTAAGATTTACCACGTAACATTTCTCATTTTAATTGCATCTCGAATATGCACTGGAAGCTGTAATGCGGTATGAAGATGTGATACATGTGCACTGTAATAAAAAATTTGGTCTTTTGGTAGATTCAAGTTTTAAATAAAATGTCATTATGGGTTATTAATAATTTTTTGCCTGCCAGGAAAATAAAGGCTGCCAGATGGAAAGAGGTGGTGGATCATTGAAGCATCACAACTCCAAAAATACCCCCGGAATGGATGGCCGTGGGCTTTTACGCTCAGGATCTCCTCAGGAAACTCCTAATTGCTGTTTCCCAACTCCTTCCATGCATTGAATTTGGCTTAATCATGGCATATTTTCAGTGATTTGTGGGACGGGTGGAAAAAAAAAACTGAAGAATTTGAAAAATTAATGCTTGAATTGCACCCATGTTGTAAGATAACACATCACAACTTTTTTTTTTTTCCTCCTCCGATTGAGTTACACCTGGTTGACAAAGTGAGCTTATTAACTCATCATGTTTTCCACTTATGATTTCAATTAAATTCATTCATGATTCAATTAGATTAGATTTAATTAGATTTCATTAGAGAGGTATAAACATATGTTCTGGCAGCTTTTTAAAACTATAAATACATGTTTTAGTCGGACCAGGAGACAGAGAAAAATGTAATTACAATAATGTGGGGTTTAAAAAAGGATGAGTCTACATGCCAGTAACAAATGCGTGCACTCAAAATTATGGTCAGTAGTAGTATTTGCCTTTGTATAGACCAAAAATAGAAAAATGGCATGAATCCAACTTGCTCAGATGCATGCAGTGGTCTGCTTTGGTATTTTTGCTCCTAGTTACAGTATTTTTAGCACCTACTTGATATAATTTGAAATCCATTAACTACAAACGGAGAAAACTTGGAACAGTAGTGAACATTCCCAGGAATGGCTGTCTTAGAAAAATTCCTGCAAAAGCGAATCAACAACTCATCCAGGAGGTCACAAAAGATCCGAAACTAACATGTAAAGAACTGCAGGTCTCACAGGCCTCAGTTAAGGTCACTGTTTACGATTCCATGATGAGAAAGAGAATGGGCAAAAAAGGCATCCATGGGAGAGCAGCAAGGCAAAAACCACTGCTGACCAAAAAGAATGCAAAGGCTTATCTCACACTTGCCAATCGGTAGCCCCTAAATCACAGCCATCTTGATGACCCCCAAGACTTTTGGGATTATAATCTGTGGACTGATGAGTCAAATGTGGAGATTTTTGGAAGACATGAGTCCTGTTACATTTGGCGTAAAGCTAACACAGCATTACACTATTAGAATATCAAATAAACTGTGGAACACAATGGTGGTAGTGTGATGGTCTGGGGCTGCTTTGCTGAATCAGGAACAGGGTGGTTTGCCATAATTGATGGAACCATAAATTTTGCTTTCCGCCAGAAAATCCTGATGGACAGTGTCTGGCCATCAGTTTGTGACCTAAAGCTCAAGCAGACTTGGGTCATGATACAGGACAATAATCCAAAGCACACAAGCAAGACCACCTTTGAAGGCTCAAAAGAAATAAAATGAAGGTTTTGGAGTGGCCCAGTCAAAATCCTGAAATGAATCCGATTTAGGTCTTGTAGCATAACTTAGACTGGCAGTTCATGCTCAGAGACCGCCTACTGTGGATGAATTAAAACAATTCTTTGAGGAATAGTGGGCTAAAATTCCTTCACAGCAATGTAAAAGACTCATTGCTGCTTATTGCAAACATTTGATTGTGGTTGTTCCAGCCAAGAGAGGCACAGTAAGTCATTTAGAAGGGGCAATTATTTCAGCACATGGGCGACATAGGTTTTGAATGTCTTCTTTATCTTCATTAAATAGAATGTTCATTTAAAAGCTGCATTTTGTGCTTACTCACGTTGTCTTCACCTGATATTAAAAATTGTTGGATAATTTGAAGCATTTATATTTGACAAATAAGGAAAATAAAATGAAATCAGGAAAGGCCAAATACTTTTTCACAGCATGGAAGCTCATTAATAAATGTAAAACAAAACTCAATAGTTAATAAAACTGCATTTTATTTTATTCAGGACAACTTATGTATGCATTGTTAAAAGACACAACTCACTGAAAATCAGGCTTCACTAATCATAGAATTTCCATCTTGTCCACTAATTCACAAAGCAACGCCATTTACTAATAGTGGAACTCAATTAAAGTAAGCTGAACACAAAGTTCAAGAAGAAATAATGAGAGGATGTTCAGCCTTCATACACACACACATTGCATGTAGGTGTACATACCGTATATGTAGTTATGAGCATTTACTGCTATCTGAAGTACATTTGATGAATATGCCCCTCTCCTGGATTCAGCTGGCCTATTGTCTGTCCGTGACCAAAACCAATAATCCCTGTCTCGTGAGCAGGATGGTGCCTGGTCTCTGGGGAATATGGTGCTCACAGCTCCAGGACATGTTCCTCCCCCCCCACACCACCCTGATAATGACCCTTCCAGCTCATTAGCATACTGATTACTATTAAGGGGCCTGTAACGCTCATGCTGACTGAGAGTGGCTCGAGGGCCTGAGCCGGTTTGAGGGTAGCCAGGGGACAGGGTAATGGCGTAAATCTGTCGAGGGGGACCGTAACCTCTCCAGCTTTTCAAGGGGCTGCCCATTGTGGTCTGTTCGCCCCTCCCGGTGACATCATTGCTGCTGTGACAGCATCTCCTTTTGCTTACAGTCGTGGGAGCTGTCTCTCCTGAGCTGGTCAGCCTCAGTGGAGTGCTGATGTAATGCTTTTATCAATGCTTTTATCAATGCTCACATTAAAACTGCTTCATTAGGCCAAAAAAATATGTTGTGAAAGCAAAACCACAAGATGATATCATTTCAGGGATTCTCGACAAATATTGACGAGTCGGCAGCATTTTAAAAATAGGTCATTTACAGACAGGTTTATGATGATGAAATATCTTGCAATTTGCATACTAAAACAGATTTGAAAATAGAAGCCCATCCAAAAATACCAGAAATATTACAAGAGGTTGTAAATAAATAAATAAATAAATAAATAAATAAATAACATATAATGACTTTATTCATTGCTGTGCAATTTCTGGCCAGTCATGTTGCAAGAGCAAAGTTAGATTTGTCGGCACCAAAATCCTTGGTGTTAATTGCTTGCATTGGTTGCGTTAAATGCTTCCAATTTCGTAGCGATGCCTTTTTTTTTTTTTTTTTTAGGCAAAAATAGATTAACAGTCATAAAACCATTTTCATTTTAGTATTATGTAGCTGACCACTGCGCTTTAATGTGCCCATAATTAGAGCTTAATTTGCTTCATTACATTTTAAGTGGAGTGTAGCACAGGGTTTGATTTGAATACCATATGCTAATATTATTGTACTACTTCTCTTATGCACTGCAGACTACCCGCAGTTGTGCAGGAAAAAATGTTTCAATTAGTGTCTTAATTTCTATGCTCTGTTGAACTGGGTCTGTGTTGGAAGGGTGTAGGTGTTTCCCATATGATCTGAGATTACCTGTGGGACTGGGAAGGGTGACAGGCTAATTAGCAGCTCATGCGTATTTAATTTGCACTTCCTTTGTTTTGGTTCTCTGTGCTCTGGATGCACAAGGGTGAGCTGCCACCTCTGGCAACCCCGTAAAGATGAGTCGGCTCTTGACCCTGGGTCCTGAGTGAGTGACTTTGATCCCTCTGACACTAAACCTCATGTGTGCTGCAATGTCAAGATGGTAACTCTGCGCAGCACTCGTCTGACCTCATGCATTGGCAGGGCCCCTGACTGGCCCCACACTGGCCCCGTTCTGCCTCCCCCATCCGCTGCATGGCCTGAATAAGATGAGAGAAAGAAGGGGTAGAGGGGTAGAGAGAGAGAGAGAGAGAGAGAGAGATGGTAGACTCTTGAACATTTTTTTCCTGGCGTCTGGAGACAAGAGGTCTGAAGCTTTGTTTCAATTTGTTTATGTCATCCAAATAAGGATAAAGAGACTAAATGGACAAATAAATAGATTAATAGCGACAGAGACTGATAAATATTGTTGGTTGAAACAGCGAGGAGCTTCAAGCAGCAGAAATTATGTCCAAATTAAACTTGAGAATTTCATAAAAACAGTAACACATAAGTGAAAACCAACCCAATAATGAACTTACAGGTGTTTCGCTAGCTTTTTTTGAGAAACTACATCACCTGAAAACCCATTATATGTGACATTTTATAGTGTAATTCTGTTCACGTTGCAGTTGTAAACCAAAAAACAAGGTCCCACTGGGGATTATTTCTTTATGTTTACAGTCTCACAGTTACTTACAACGACAAAATTAATCGTTGCATAATGTAAATCTCGACATCACTTCTTTGCACTAAATGTCTCACGAGCTATGTTTATAAATGAAGGCCTCTCCTTGTGCCTGGGTTTAATTAACAGTGCTTTTGATCATGCGCCAATTAATGGAGACAGATACATTAAGTCTGTAAAAACCTCTACTTAAAGCTTATTAGTAAGCTTTGTACAGCCCACACAAACACGGCACATTTTTTCCCAGCACTAATATGGTCACTTACAATAATGACAAATTATCAAAACAACTCTTCTATGCAACACTGTTTCTCTGGCCCTGTATAATGAAGACAAAACCGGTGTGAGAGCTGCTAATACTGTGCTTTGATAAATGCCATTTCGGCCAGAGCGGTGAGCTTCGTCCCGCGAGGGCCCATAAAATAGCATAATTCCATTTAGAATATTGCGTGCACCAATAAATTGGTCTGGGGGCAACCTAACTGTCCAATTTACATGACTCCAACGCAGGAGGAACCTAATGAAATTTCTCAAGTCGCCGAAGCCCTCTGCATGCGAATGCACACGCTCGCGTGACAAAACATCCAAATTGCGGCTTCGGTTCACCACCGGCAACAGCTCGCCATGCTTCACCGATGGCCCTGCCCGCACTGAGACTGTTGGACACCAGTACCTTCAGCCACTTTTTTTTGTCCCTCTAAGTCTCACTCTTGAAGCCCGTGGGAGATTCGCCATCGAGAATCGTCGAGCGAGTGTTCGGTTTGCATCCGATACACTATAATTTGTTCTTCAACATGCTTGTAAATGAACTTGTGTGGCCTTCCCTGTCCACGTCATTTACGTTGCTCTGGAGCACAACATCTAATGCTTTAAGACGTGGAAATAATTAACATGGGCAGCAGATTCCCAGATGTGCAGCGTGTACAGTGGAGCTTTGTAATTTCTGCCTGATTTTTCGACAGATATCTGAGCTCCGTTGCTCGATAGAGAGCAAGTTCTGGACAAAGGAACATTGACTAGGCTATTGATTACCCATGTGTCACAGAAACCATGGGGACATTACGAGGAGGAATGGACAGCATGCAGTTGCATGTTCTTTGGGTAGCGCTGTGCAAAATGTGAAGACAAGGGTCCACTTCAGCCCCAATTTTAAAGAATAGGAAAACTATATCATTGAGGTAATGATGGGAGGCATGCCAAAATAAAAAGACAATAAACTCATTGGTACAGGTGATTTATGATTGGGGTGTCAATACTGCCTCGTGGTGTTCCTTTCAAACAAGAATTTCTCCAAATTTGAGGCATTTTAAGTCCGGACCTTCTGGGGGAACATTACATACATGAGACACAATGATCTTATATTGAGTTGGAAGTTAAAATGACAGCCAATAAAGGTGCTGCTGAACATTACCTGAACTGTGAAGACCACAAAGGGTGGCTGTTTACCAATAAACAAATGAACAATTCTTTTAACATTTAACAACAATTTTTAACTTAACATCCCTTTTTTGGCTTTGTTTGGCAGTTTATACATTTACATAATTTCATTAGTCACTAAAATTAGATTTGATATTTTGGAAGGCCACTAATATTAAATCCAGTAATGTATACCTGTATAAATGTGAAGCCTTCCAACCACGGGCAAAGTGCAATTGCATTGTGTTTCCTTTAATGCTCTGGCGAAGCTGTACACTGGAGATGTGCATCTGGGGTAAAACAGGTAAGATGTAAAGGGTCAGAGATGAACTAACGTTGCCCAGACTGTTTCATCTTCCAGGTCAGAAGATGGGAGGAGTTTGTCAGGAGAATTTGTCTCTGTTAAAGGGATACAAGCCCCTTTATTAAAGTCATCTATCATGGTTTGAATATTCCCAATTAAACTGGTTCCCTTTTTAATTACCCAACTTTGTCATGATGAGAAGTCAAGATGGCTCTGTGCTGTGTGGTGGGAAACTTTCATTTCGCTTTGCTTTGGGTTGTGTGTCCTCGTCTTCCCACGTCCAAATCTGAATATCACGTCTGCATGTTTTATTCAAATACATTTCATGCGCACTGAAACTTTCGACCATATGAGATGCTAACAGCTGTGTAATAAATGTAACGCATTCTTATTAGCATTATTTACATTTTTCTGAATGCTGGAGATGTAAGAGGAAGAAAATGCATCATAGTTAGTCTGATTGTGCACATGGAAAGACAAAAACATGTGCGCGCGCGCACACACACATGCACACACACTGTCACACGAGCATTAATTATTTCAGAGGTGTTATACGATATTGCCGTATCTCAGCATAATTTCTGATATATTGTGATACAAAAAATGTTTACTTTCTGCTGTCTGCAGTACAGAATTCATTGGAAAAAAAAGTGATGATGAGAATACATAATGACACTTTTGTCACTTGTAGTTGAGAGACACATCACACGAATAAACAAGTTGACACTTAACTATTAAATACATTATCTTTGTATTCATATGAAACAGATGAGTGTAGTGTAGTGTTCCAGTGAAGCAGAGAATCCCTCAGTTAATGTTCTGCTGTACCAAGAGACCTTGCTTTTACAAAAAAAAATCCCAATTTTAGACATTGGACACTGCTGGTGCGAGGCTTCTCTTTAGGAATGCCAGGATCTCCTAATTTGCCTGGTTATTCACATTTCCACATTGTGTACATATACAGGTATGTTAGTTAGTGTGTGTGCATTTGTGCACCGTGACAGTTCTACAGGTCCCATGAGGCGGTCACCTGACCATCTTCCCCCCCCCCCCCTTCAGTTATGGCTTTTGTGGACCTGAGCAATTAGGCAGATAATGAGCCAGGGAAATAGAGTTCCTTCCTGTTAGCCATTTACAACACACTGAATGGGATGACTGGCTGCACTTTATTTTGCTGTTAGTTCCTACAATCTGACGAATGCTGACTGCATAAACACACAGTGGATGGAAGCACTGAAATGCAAGGTGATTTTTTTTCTTTTTTTGCACAGGCGATGTCAGTTTATCTTGTACTCTCGTACGTACAAGACACTATCGCTAAATACCCAGGGCTTCAGTTAGAAAGAAGCCAGAACCAAGCTCAGCTGAGAAAACATTTCTTGGAATAATGTAATGTGTGTGACAAACATTTATTTTAATACTGTGAAAACAGGTCATTTGAGCTGTTGCTTGTTGTCATTGCAGGAATTTAGCAGTTTGATTTAATTAAGATGTTCAATTCAGGATACACTCATTGCCTATTTAGCCTATTGTCTATTGCCTATTTAGCCTACATTATAAACTAACATGTTCATGAGGTAAAAGGAAGCACATGGTTCAATTTATTGAATAGAGATCTAAAGAGATGCTAAGCCACTCTTTACCCCTCTATCTTGACAGATAAACCAAGAAAACAATTTCTCCACTTATTGTACTGTTCAGCAAAATGTGCTTAGGAGATTTTACATCCCATCTGAATTTAGAGGACTGTGTTTCAGAGAAAGTTCAATGTTTCAGTGTGGAAATCCTTACAGGCTTGAATATTGAACGGCTGATGGAAACATACAATTTTAAAACTATGTTATATTGCAGAAATGACAAAAAGCCACATGTAAAACAGGGTGTCATCACCTGCAATTACTGACCCCTTGCATCCCAACTGCCTATATACAGTTATAAGAGCAGCCCAATTAGGTCTGAAGCAAAATCAAAGAAATTGATCGGAAATACAATTAATGCTGTCGCTGGCAATAGTTGTATTCTTAGTCTTTGATTTGGAGGATATTGGACTTTGGGGGGGCGCATTCCATGCCCTCAAAATGCCATGTAAACATGCATTCAGATCCATTTGCTAATGTGGTCCAAAACAATTCATAAGAAATTGTACACCTAAAGAGCTAAAGAGAAAGATTATTCCTGCAGTTTTTTTTTTTTTTTTTTTGCATTTACCTAGACTGGCATGGCAGTTTCCAAGGCACAGGGACCATCCCAGATGGCAGTACTCGAAAAAAAATTCAACCTTCTTCCCGTCTCCTCCCCCTGTAGTTTCAAATTGGAGAGGGAGCTGAGAAGAGGTGAAGGAGGATGATACTTTTTTTGAGGATTGAGACACGCCCACAGTTACACCAAAACATGAGGTTAACGGCATCTTTTGGCATGCCGGAATTCTGATCCCTACTTATTGATATTGCATTCAGTGGTGGTCTTCAGCACCAGTCTTTAGGGCCCACTGTGTTTGCTGGCTTTTGTTCCAACCACCACTGCAATCAGGATTTTCACTGGCTGTTTATGTGTCATTTTAATTAATTAATTAGTTGCATCTTCTTGTTAAAACAACATTTTGACTGGAATATTTTGTCTTTATTTTTCTAAAGTGCAAGTGATATCAGCTAATAATATTTTATAACATCAAATGTGCCACTGAGAAAATCATTAAGATCCAAATCAGGTTGGTAAACACAAGAGTTTTAAGTTCTTTCAAGATCTTGCTCAGAATTATTATAACCATGACATAAACCAGGTTGACCTCGTCAGCATTTGCCTGCCTATAAAATGTTTATTTTTTGAGACCATGAGTCCACGGTTTCACAAATGATGAGCCAACTGATGCTTTAATATGATTAGTAATTTTTTTTCACTATGTTTATGAAGTTGTTTGTAACGTATCAATGCATTCATGGATATTTCCATTAACATGCACCTAAAGAAAGTAAGCAATTGCTCTAAACATGAAATGCACCTAATAATACAAAATCAGCATACTGACATTGAGGACCGCTGGTTTTCATACCTCGTTTGGCTTGTGTGGTTTCTGCAGTTCACATTATTTCCAGAAGAGGCCACTGCATGTACTGGTTATTATGCAGACACCTGAGGAGGACTCTTTCCTCAGAGACCAGGGATAAAGTGAGGGTCTTACTTTTTCTGTGCAAAATACTACTGTTTTTAGAGATGAAAACATGTTGCTGTAAAATATTTTAATTTTATTTAGTTGATATGTATTGCATGCCCCCTATGCAGATTTTAGCATTGTCTATAAATATTCTGTAACTCTTGAGATTATAGACAGTAAGTGCAGGGAAGAAAAACAAAATGATTTGCCCAGATCCAGGATGATATGACAGGAGAATGGCACCATCACTTCTTGATGACATTATAAACAGCAGGAACAAAGATTTAGTCCAGTCTGTCAGATTTCCAGAGAAAAATAGTAATTGAGCACTGAGGATGTATTTCTTCGCCTATAGCAGAGCGACCGTATGACCTGTCTGTGACCTCATGACGGCAAGCAAATTTACTCCACAGACTAGAACAATCTTCCATAGAACAAAAAAATTCAAAAACCAGCCCTGGTGCAGACATGCAAACAATTCCATATGAAAATTCATCTGATGAAAACAAATGTAATTGGACTGTAATATCAATATACTGCAATACTTCAAAACATTTGGCAAAATCTTCACTGTTATTTCACGGACTTATTGCACCAAATATTTTGCAATATATATATATTTTCATTTGACCATATTGCATATTTTTGTTCGGGAGGGTGATATGTCTCCAGTAGACAATTACAATACAATTCTAAAATCTGAGGACAGATTTTACCTATTAAACACCCCAGTTGTAGGAATAACTCACTGGAAGTTAGTCTCCTCTACAGATAATGCAGCCATACTGCAATAGATAATGCTTCCAAGAAATTCCTGTAAGCCCAATCGATCATTATTGCAGACATGACTGTAATATGCTCCATTCCTGAATGACAGGAAGAAACTTCTGGCAATCATTACTATGCTATTCTTAGCTAACTCTAATATGCTCACTAATATGCTGACCCAAAATTAGAAGCATAAATGTCAATTTCGATATGGATGGAGAAATGTATTCATACATCGCCATGTGATTGTTTCCAAATATAGTACATATGCTGCATATCTAAAAGAATTAGAAAAATATATATATATATTTTTTTTTGTAAATTATTTAGAACTGGCTCGAATAAATGATTATTCAATCTGATTTAAAACAAATTATAAGAAATAGTATGCATTTATTTTAAAACATGCTGTATATACATATTACATATTAATTATATGAATATTTTATGATCTAAATGGAATAATAATAATAACAAGTGGTGCCAGGCACAACAAACCCTGCCCCTCGCACATACTTTCACCTACTTGTACTAAATACAATAGGGATCTATTCTGGGTCAGTGGCAATCCTTATACCGAATTTGGGATGAATCCGGCCATTAGTTTTGCCGCTAGAGTGTTAACAAACAAACACAAAAACAAACAACCAAAAACAATACCCCTTCCCTCACCCTTCGAGTGAGGGCGGGATAATAATAATAATAATAATAATAATAATAATAATAATTTTCATGTTGTTTTTAGCTTTGTCAGTAGGTGGCAGAAATCTTACATTTATAAAGTTTTTGTCAGTTTTACCAATGGTGGACTTAATTTATATGTTTGACCAACATACCACATCTATGATTCTATATCTTTTAAACGCATTTCACAGTGTGATGTATGAATTAAGTTGCCTAATAATGAAGGCGATCCTCAATATCATCTTCACTATTACAATTATAATCATCGTCGCTGTAGTAAGTTCACTAAATACAACTATGCGAGGACGGTAATTATTTACTACGCTAAAAGTGTAAACATCCAAAAATCTGACCAGACAGTGCTTAAGCTGAGCGGACAGTCAACATCAGAATGAATGAGACTCATGCAAATCTCATGTTTTATGAATGATAAAATCTCAGTCTGGTGACCTTCTGTCACCCTGTTTTCAAATTTATAATACTTTTTAAAATTACTTTTAAATTGCTTTCAAAACAGGACATTTCATTTAACATCACAATGGGAATTTAAACTTGCATGGAACAAAATTGAGATACTGTACATCAGAGGCGGGTGCGTAAACATATGCATTAAACAATCAATGTGCATATTTTCACAGTATCTGTATTTTAGTTTCAATGGTTTAAATGAGTTGTATGTGAAATAAATTTGAATTTTTATCACCCTGAATTTGTAATGAAAACCAAAGTCAAATAGGACAATACGCATTTTCACATTAAGTTAATGTTCGCAGAATTCACTCAACGACCCCAAGGCCCCAGTCCCAGTTTATCTTGAGGATATTTAACCCCAAAACTAGGGTCAATAAGCTTGTATCTGCGACACTTGTGAGTTTGGCTGTACTTTGCCATCAGATTTTTGATATGTTTGTTTGGTGTAGCTTGATTGGTTGCCAGTTAAACCAAATTAAGCACTGTCTAAATAAATGGCCAAACAGGTGTGAGAGTCCAACACATTTTTGAGGCGGAGAAAGATTTATTCTTTTCTGCTCTGTCAGACATACACATGATTAACAGATCGAACAATATCAGTCCTTTATGTCACTCTGTTACACAATTTGTTCCTCATAGTGTGTAATTATTTGAGAGATCTTGTTGAGGGGGAAAGATTAATCTAGGCTCACACTTTGATCATGTGATGAAGGTGTCGTATTTTCCGCTTGACGGATGGCGCAGACCTGCGTGAGCAGTCCCTGTGCATTTTATTGTCCAAACGCTAAGCCAGCTGTCTGGCTAGGATTCGCGCCAGAGTTTCTCCAAACAAGCGTGTCAATAATGAAAGGCCACATTTGCTTAGCAGTACTAACAAGCCCCATAACTCAGCCTGGAATGTTAAATTCACGAATCTGTCGATGACGGACTGATAGATACTAAAAAGGTGCCATATTGGATCTTAAAAACATCACCAGTCATTTGGCAGACACAGTTTGCCAAAGCAACCCACAGAAATCCATTTTGTATGGTAAACACAAACCAATAGATCTAGAGATACACAACTGCAATCAAATAAGTGGCAGAGTCAATGCGCATAAGTTAAGGCTTTGTTTATTTTACAATCAAATTTATTTTAAACAGAAATATAAAAGTGTTGCTGGAATATATGGGTTTGGGGGAGTCTGTGTGAAACAGCGGGGGAATTTGTCTCCATTGCAGACTTAGGATGGGTGTTGCATCAGTCGGGGATGAGAGAAGCCAAGGTAGCGGGCAGCGAGCCCCGGGTGCTTACAGAGACGGGACGTCCAACTAGCCAGAGGATAGTGATCCGAGCGATCTGGATAGACTCCGGTTATAGAGCAATCACTGTCTCAAGATAGGCGAGAGCAGCACTGTTTGCAGCTCTGTATGCTGCCATGAGAGTTTTGAATTGAATGTGCCGAGCCTTGAGAAGCTGGTGTAGGGTGTTCCAAAGCAGTATGGCCTGAGTGAATCTAGGCAGGAGGAGATCCAGGCAGGCTGTATAATCTGCAGTCGCGGTCGCGTCAGCCATTGCTCCGATAATCATCAGATAAACTCACCTTTGTCAGATGATCAACCTCAACCTGCCGCCGATTTATTTGCACAACTACCAACATGCAAATTTAGAGATGCTAAAGAATGGTAAAGTGACAACCATTAAAATTTGGACAGAAATATTACCACTTTCTGTACTCAGTCATTATATGTTTTGGCTGTACTTTGCTATGTTCAGCAGCATCACAGGAAGGACATTAATTAAATATGCGGAAGCAATGAGTGTAATTATCAATTGTGGGTCAACCTCTATTAATACTACTACAAGCTACCCTAGTATATACACTCTAACTTGTTGACAATGACAACAAAAAGGATTTTTCCTGGTTGTTAAACCTGGTGGCATATCATCAACTTTTCCTTTGAGAACAAGTTCAAGATGTGCAACCTCCAGTCCTAAACAATTCTGCTAGGTTTATTTATTTATAAATATATAGACATGGTGGATAGATGAGGGGGATGGGCAAAGAGAGTACGCAGAAATGAGCGCCACAGTTTGTAGTCTTAAAGCCCAGACAGAAGTTACCATTTTTCAGCCATGGGTTTCCTTGCCATATCTCAAATGCTTCTTTTTTTGCTTAAGAATTCTGTTTTTCTGTTGTATATACGCTCAGTGGGAAACATATGAGCATTCTATGTTTTGGTCTGTTTGAATAAGTCCATTTGTACTACAGATATTTTCCGTTTTTTGTTTGTGACAACAGAGAACAAATATTCCTCACTTTTAAGCGCAACACAAAATTAGCTACAATAAATATCGCAGTCACGATGGATTCATCTTCAGCACACCTGTGGTGATTTTTCTATCCATGCGCAAACTGTTATTCTTGGTAAAAAAAGGAAAATAGCAAAGTATATGTTCAAAAAGAAGGTGTTGTTGTGCAATAAAAGTTCCATTCTGCCCTTCGCTTAGCATTAGCCTGGGTATGGGGAGGGATGAAACGTACAAAACTTTAAAAAATTATCTTAATATCGCATCCTACAGGAGTAGCTGTTCGACTTTGTCCCTTTAATTTGCTGAATGTTGAAATATTCAAAAGCTTTTGTTTTGCTCAGTTAAACATGCACTGATCTGATACAAACAGAGAACAATGCTATTTTCTGCCCTCGGAAATGCTTCTGTACATTATTCATGACAAAAGGGGGAGAATCAAACAAACAGACCGATACACGTGCGCGCGGGCAGAAAAAAAAAATGTCCCTGAGGGAAAATAGCAATAAAATAGATAAAATAATTAAATGTAATGCAATTACAGTGTTGAATAAAGTGTTGTTTTCAGATAAAATTGTTATATTTGTTAATGATTATGCGCATACATTGAAAATTATTTCAGCATACTAACTGTGATGTTCAATGCCCATGAACAAATTTTTACGGTTCTGTCCTGTTAGAATTTTTTATTTGTAACTGCTGAAATTAATATCAGATTATTACTTAAAGTGAGTTGGCCATCTGATATTTAGCAGTATGAGGGATAGATAGCAAGTAATGACTTTGCATTGATAGGATTCAAATCCAGTATGACCTGACTCTCACCCAATCTAAACTCAATACATTGGCCAGTTAACCTGCTCCGCACATTGAGAATATGGAGAACTGGCAATCAGCAAATAAACACCAATACACCACAGAGGTGCACTTTCTCAGGGTGTATACGGAAAGCTATGAATAATAAATGCCTCTGAAGGATTGGCTCTTCCCATTCCACTGAATGACCATGACAGGGCAAAATTTTAACCAATAATAATAAAAAAATAATGCTACATTTTTTTTCACTGATTGGAATGGTTAAAACACGTCACATATTACACAAACCAATGCAGATATACACACATACACACACACACACACACACACACAAACACACGTGCAATACTTGTGCATTTGCATGCATAATCTTTAATAAAGATAAATTGATTTCTCAATCTTTGTGGATATTCTTTATTACATTTGTTTATATCTGGTCTTAGTGAGGGATTTAAACAATTCTAAGCAACAAAATCTCACTTCAATCTGTAGAAGATGTTAAAACAATATAAAAAAGAAAAATGCGTCCAAAATCAACACAAATATTGTGATTCTAATTAGCTACCTCTTTTTTTTTTGAAGAAGAAGAAGAAGAAGTAATATTTGAGAATTTAAGAGATCAAAAGGACTTTTCAAATTGAAGAATATATGCAGAATTTGGGTCATAATTCAAAATTAATGATGAGTGTTGATTGAAAATGAACCTTTGAGTGTCAAATTAATGACTAATAGCCATAGTAATCGTAAGTCAAATCATATTATACAGCTATAAATTGAAAGTTTTGAATCAGTTTTATTACATCAAAAGAAAATCTTTCATGCCAAGACTAAATGGAAGAAAACATCAGCAGATGAGTGTGTTGGACAGTAGATTCGAGGACACAGCTATTGACATCCAGGACAGTGGAGGGGCACTCAAACTATAATTGTGCGAGTGGCATTTTAGAAATGCTCAGAGCACCGAGGTCATGCTTTCTTAGGTCACTGACAATGACATCATCCAACTCCTATTAGCCCAGAAAACCACACAAACACAATTCCACAATATCGACACCGGATATCTTCAAAAACTAACAGTGCGGTCTCAGAGCTGCCCTCAATCTAAACCCTAACCTTCCAGTGAGCAGAGAAAAATCTATCTGCAGTGAAAGGGATTTTGCTCTTCCAATTAATAGAGGAAAAAAAAACAAACCAAACCACTCAAACCTGCCCACTTCCCCTTTCTCTCGGGTTGGGCCAGTTATGGGCTCTTCTGAGTACATCTGGTTTGCGCTTTATAAAGTGAATGGCTGGGCTGCTTCTGTCTCTTTTTTCTTTTTCTTTTTTTTTTCTTGCCGTGGCCCACTAGGTGAAGTGCTTCTATTGACTTACAAGGCGGAGGCATGTGTCCAAATGCAGTCCCACTATTTTTGTAATAATAGCTGGCAGTCGTGGCGTTTAATTATTTATGAAGACCATTCAATACAAACAGGTTAGTGCACACATCCGCTTTAGCTTCAGTGGGCTTGGTTTTGCATCACACGGCCACTGGGATCTGCTGGGCCCTTCTCTTATCACTGCCAGCCCTGAACCAAAACAATCATCTCGAGGGGGAATCGCAGTCCATTTCCAAGGCCCCTGCTCAAGGTTGACCAGATAAAGCCAACTCCCACTCCCCACTCAAGTCCCAGTTACCCAAACTTACAGCTTGCTATGGTGTAAACTAATGATGGACAGGATAGTGGATCAATCTAAAGGCTTTGCTCCCAATTCCCTCAACCTTTTATACAGAAATGGAGGGGAGAACAAAATATTTTCTGTGAAGTGCGGACCGCAAATATGAGTTTTCATGTCATGATTTCATATCTTCACGTTTCTATGTCAAGTTATGAAAACACTCATTTAAAGATTCACAAATGAGTTAGAATTATTTAACTTGGGGGAAAAAAGTAATTCAGCGAGGGAAGTCTAATCATTTTTAGATTCATTGCAAAAGTGAAGCATGTAATAGTAATTTTTTGAAGAATGGAGAGTAGTACTATCACAAGACTAAAAGTTTTTCAAATGTGTGATATTGCAGTCTTTTCCTGCTTGATATGTTATTTTGGAATTATAAATACAAGCCATCTGCAGGCCATCTTTTCTAGATTTTCCGATTGCAAATTCATTGAACAAGCCTGAGTGTAAATGATCATTTTGGACAGGATTAAGACATCTCAGCTTGTGACATGATATCCAGCTCCCAATGCCTCAATATGGAAATAGAAAACTAGCCATATGTACACCTGAGGACCACTGGTCTGAGGAAAGTCGTCTGCTAAATTAATGAACTCTACACTTGGGAGGTGAATTCCTGCTCTTAATGTAATGTCCTGTAACATGCTGTGGCACATCCAACCAATTTGGTCTGTTAATACTGAATAATTCTAAGAAACAGTACAAAACCAAGACATGGCACGGTTTGAATAAATTTTTTCTGGGTCTGTATGAGAGAGATAAGAGATTTGGTTTATAAATACCAGCAAAAGAAAAACCTTGAATTAAGTCATTATGAAAGACTTTTTCTCACTTGCGTTATTTTTCACTTATTAATATTTATTTGAAACACCCTTAGCTTTGATTACAGCATGCTTTCATCGAGGCATTGTTTTGACTACCTTATCCAATGTCACAACATGTATTTCCATCAAGAGTTCAATTCATTTTTTGTCAAGATCTTTTATTGATGACAAGAGAGTCAAACCTCTCCATAAAGTCCTACCCAGCACATCCCAGTCCCAGTGATTACACCAATCAGCTTAGGTGTTTGCTAGAAGCAGCCAATAATTCACCCCCTTTGCAACAGTAACATCTTCCCAATGACCATGGGATACTGTACATCTTCCGACATAATTGTTCAAGAAATATAAAACTACGCCATGTATCAGTCGGGGTTAAAAGAATCGTTGTCTGCTGAAACATATTAATCACTGCAATAATGATTCAAACATAGGCTCTTAAGTATTTGCTCATTTGAATTTAAGTGGCAACTTCTTTTGTTTGACCAGGCAGAGTAGAATGTTATGTTCCAAATTAAAATGCCTCCCACAAATAAAAGGAGGATATAAACAGCAAGAACTGAAGGCTAAACATAAACTGTGCTGTATTTAACACGCACACCTTGACTGCTGAAGACAGAGTTGGCCTCTGACTCTTTATATGTCGTTTGAGTAGAATATGGCTACACTGCGCAATAATGTGAACCGATGTAAGAAGGTTAAAGACTTGTGTACAGGCTGGGACAGAATCAATGAGAAGGATGGGGAAGAGGGGGGAGAGAGAATAAGAAAGTGAGGGAGAGTGTGTGTGCATGAGAGAGAGAGAGAGGTAGAGCGAGAGAAGGAGAGAGAGAATGCACTCATCCCTGATCAATGGAGTTGCTGAAGTAAATAGATCTGTTCCCTCAGCTACCCGCCCGGTAACCAGAGAGGGGTTCCCATGCTCCCCTGCCGGAGCGGGAGAGAAACAGAATACTCTGCCATTACTGTGTCCCAGACTGATGTACACCGCTAAATAAGGAACAATTACATCACCCCGCAACGCCTTCTGCTCTCCGACTGCTCCTCTTTCTCTCATAAACACACACACACACGCACACACTCACACACGCACATCCATGCATACACAAGTACATGCACACACACACACACACGCACAGGGACACGCAAGCATACACTCATACATTCACACACACACGCACGCACAGGGACACACATACACACATTCACACATGCACACGCACACACACACACACGCGCAAACAAGCATGCACACAGACATACACACTCACACTCATACTAACAGTTAGACCTGTGCACGCATGCAGATATACACATTGTATCTGCGCACACTCTCGCACAAAAACAAACGCACACACACACACACTAACTATCAGAACCGTGCACCCATGCTGACACACACATTGTAAATGCACACGCTCTCTCTCACAAATAAATACACTCACACGTGCACACATATACGCACACATGAATACACATGCAAGACGCACTCAGTCACAAACAAACGCACATTTTCTCGCTCACTCACATCTTGTTATTTTAGCTGCATACACTATTTTATTATGTTAAATAGGTAACATACAGTATGTATTTCAGTTGACGAAATCTACAAGATGCATTGTAACAGAAAAAGCAAGAAGCTCATCTCAAGTTCATCGCAACAATAACACTGACCATGTGCGTAATGAGGACATTATGTGAATTAAGTGATAATGGGAGCTGATTAGGAGCGTTTGATGCAGAAAGTGGAATCGATGCAGGTCTATAGGTGAAACAGAATGATTTCTATGTTCCTCTCTGACCAGAGCATTGCAAATCATAGAATACACCGCTATACATTTGCGTCCAAAATCATGAAAAACTCTAACTTACACACAAAATGGTAGCAGATATACAAATAATTATGTATTAATGCAAGGAATCTTTACTGATTGTTCAACCATGTAACATAACAACAACACATTTCATGAATAAATTTACATTACAGTAAACATGCATCGGAATGCTGGGCAGTATACATGCACATAAATGGACACATGCCCGCTCTACAAATATGTTTCTCATAACTATACATTATTATTATCGTTCAGGAATGTGAGAGTTAATGACAGTCATTGAAATAAATAAACAAAGCAATGAGGAACAAGCTTATAAATATATATTTAAAAAGCAGAAAGACATCACACATTACAACTACATTCACAATTGCCAGCATGTTCCCTCTGGCTGCTCAGAGTCTAGAGTGACTAAAATCATTAAATAAATTTCTCTGAGAGTAGCGTATCTGTGTAAGGTGCGCAGGCTAAATAAGACCGAGCCAGTGTTGCACCCTGTACCCCGCAGTCCCACATCCCTTTCAAGTGAAATCTCCAGGTGCAGGTCTGCAGCTAGCGCTGCCTCCGTTAGCTTAGCCAGCATGCAGCCGGAGTCACACTGGGATTATAATACCCACTAATTAATATACACTTCCTGGTATTACACTGTGTAAATTAAAACTGCACAGCAAAAAAAAAGGAAGCTCTTTCTGGAAAATCTATAGCCTTCTAGCCCCAAGGCAATTTCTCCATAAATAAGGTAATTAGATTTAGAACAACACAGAACTGATGACCTTTCAGTGTGGCTTTGTTTTCAAATTTATCTGTTTTAATTTGCGAGATAAAAGGCCAGTATTAAATCTGAGTGGTAATCGGAGATATGATGTCTTCATTTATGACCTTGATAGATGAGACAAGAGGTCTTTTTAAACCACTAAAGCTTTCAAGGCTTCATACTGTATGTATTTTTTCTCTGCAGGTCGAGTAATGTTTGAAAGTTTCACCAGAATTTGCTCTGTGTGACACCCTGTGAGTGATTTGCTGCACTTGTACAGCGTCCACCACATGGAAATATGCAGGTGTTGCTATTGAAGAAGAAAAATGAGAATTTGTTTATTTATTATTGATAAATGAGAGAAAGATAAAGCATTGATAGAGATGTATGATGGTTGTCTATCTCTCTCTCATTCTCGCTCTGTAATTAGTTTCTTACTGGATACAAAATACAATAAGAGCTTGAGATATTGCATCAGCAGGTAAACTACTTGTTGATTATTTGATGGTTGGCAAAGCATAGCAGGACAATGTTGTCAGAAATGGCAGATATAAGAGTGTCCATGTGATAAACGATGGTTTAGGTGTTCAGGTTGAGACTACCTAGTATGTCACAAATGGAGAAATAGTAAAGGGCAGAGAGTGACAAGGACTGTTGTGATGAAACTTAAAACCATAAGGCCTCAAGATGACATTAAATTTCAAATTAGACAAGGATGTCACGGGAGGCTATGGATGGAACACAACAGCTTTGTCAAGTATTCAAACATTTGCAAATCTGAATGGATGTGCACATCTACTCATGGTTCTGATGGTTAAAGAGAGCTGACCTGTCTGAAAGCCTCTGCTGTCAGTAAAATGCATTTTCTCCCGCAGGCCTGTCAAAGACGACAACACAACCACGAGGCGGAACATTTCCACAGCGCTCACATTCTGGAAATCACTTATCTGTCATTATTATGGGCTTTGTCAGCTTGGGGTCCGAAGAGGTTTTGCAGAGCACTTGTCAAAACCGGCATGCTAACAGTTTAGATAGCAGCTGCCCATGCGCCAAGATTACCAATTATCGAATTCAGACTGGAATTCTGAATAAATATGAATAATGACATCACGTCAGTGTGAGAAAGGGTCGCTTCGCACTCAAAGCAGCTGCTACCAGCCTTCATTTCTGAAAATGCTAGTTACCTGCCAAGTCGGCTGAGTAAGTGTTCACCGTTGTCTGCCTGGTGAGTGGGGCTGCTGCTTGTTTACATACAATTCATCGAAGGGAGCTGTGGTCTTATGGCTACGTTTATCTTCCCCTGCCTACCGGGCTCCACCGGTCCTAATCCTATTGTGACTCTATCGTGTCGTGCCAAAGTGCTCCACCGAGGCCTGTAATTGGTGCGCGGGACCAAATTAGATTGCCGTGTGTTTAGGAAAGCAAGGGTCATTCCCCATCAGCACTCCCTCATTGGATAGCGGCAAAAAGAAACGGCCGGCCTCATCCCCTCGTAAAACAGGCCAGTGTAATTTAAGAATTGTCACCGCTGCGCGATATATGGAAGGCCTTCCTCTAGTTAAAGGGTCCCCCGGTCGAATATTGGAGTTTATATACGCAGTGTACAACACCTCAATATGACTTGAATGGGCTTTAAAGAGGAGATAACTGCGAACAGATGTGGCAAAACTGAGTCATATGAGTATTTTTCGCCTAAGGTACTAAATAGATTAAGATATGAATTGGTTTAAAGTCAGGAAGTTACAGATAGCCTCACTCGTTCATTTTAGTGACCTTGGAACTCAGGCCAAGGATAAGGCCTAGTACTAAAGTGAATAGACTTGAATTGGCCTCAAATTGGGTCAGCAGTACACTTACTGAAGTTTGGTCTGGAAAAACTAACCTTAATTTCATATATTCAACACTCTCTCACAAATATACACTCGCACACACAGCCATTCACGCTCATAATAAACACATTAACTATATTAATTTATGTTTCCATACGGGTCGTAAAATCATTGTGTCAAATTTGTATCCAAGGACATGCAGCTTTCTCGGTCTATGGCAAACACACACTCTCCCGCACAAATATATTATTCTCTTCAAGATGAATAATTTGTGCATTTGGCAGTTCGTTAGTATGATTTATAACAGATTCGTTCAGGCTGTATCGCATCTGCAAAATGATAACTTCCTCTTTGCTTTGGACACTTGAATATGGAATACCAATTATGGGGTCTGCATGAATTTAATAATGAAAATAAATTCACACACTTTTCAGATGCAATAATGGCATGGCTCAGTACAAAGGTAAAACATAATGAATGAGTCTTTCATATTTGATACCATACATATTTTATTTAAGCATCAAATTAGAAAATAGACTAACTGGTCTCATTTGGAAAGTCACGGAAATTAATGCAAATTTTTTTTTGATACATTTTTAAGGATTCATTTCCAAACCTACTTTAATGTGCCTAGTGTCGACTACCAGCTATTGACCGAATCTCCAGTATGACAATTATCCGTATAAAGAGCATTCAGTTGCTCAGCTCTAAACAGGCAATGCTAATTTGATCTAATTTATTAATATGGTGTAATTATAGTGCACTTAATGCCAAATTAAGACAGAACACGTTTAGAAACAGGAAAGATGGGGTGTATTAGCGCATGGTGCTAACTATATGGACTGACAGTCAGTCCTCATTTAACAAAAAATAAAGCACTAAATACAGAGAAATTTCATGGCTGGGCTGTTATTTCAGCAACATGAAGGCTGCTGCAAAGTTTCAACATGTTCGATCGCCCAAATGCTTTTGAGCCCCTAAAACTGGGGTGACTACACATAAAAATCACTAACTGCATTCATAAACTGGTTTGAGACTATGAATTTATGGTTGGAAAATGTGGGATTTCATGACTCTCTGCTCTCTGTATGCTGTTAGATACTATCTGCTGAGAAACTGAATGTTTCTCAACTTGTTGAAACTTGGGGATTCGCACTGTGCAGCACTGCAGCATTGCTCCAGTCATGGAAAGAAAAGAGCAGCAAGTAACATTTGGCCACACTAGATATACAGTACATATGCCTCTTTGCTCTGAGACACTAATTACAAGGCAATTAAGAATCGACATCTGCAGCATACTGTACCTTCCAGAGGAAAGAGTGTGTTAGACTGTGACATTTTTTCCCCCCTCCATTTACAAAAGAAAACCAGCTGGAAAACAAGCCTTGGGACTAAACATATGTGATGGGCTTTACGGATGTTCACGGAGTAAAGGAGAGCTAGCTATCTTATTTTTCAAGCCAAGTGGAATTGCTAAAATCCGTGCCAAATCTGTGCCTTATTTTAGAAGGGCCTATCACTGTAGATATCTAGTACACGGACATACCTGTAGTTCCCCCACATAATAATTTCACCTGGCTTGTTATCATGTTTTTGTGACCCTGTGCCATTTCCTACCATTCATCCTTTATCAAGCCAAAAAGTGCTTGGCCTGTTACTTAATTTTCATTGCTGTGGCTCTGTTAGCCAACATGATAGATTTGAAGTAAATCAATCAAGATTTGCTTGAAGAGGAAACTTTTAGGTTTAATTTTAGGGTTGTTCCAAAAATACTGAGTATAATGTGTAGGAATTACAACCATTTTTATGTATAGTCACCCCAGTTTGAGAGGTTCAAAAGCATTTGGGCAAGCAGACATAATCATACATTAAATTTTCATTTTTTTAAATCCTTGGCAGAAAATCCTTTTCAGTTAATAACTGCCTGAAGTCTGGAACCCATAGATATCACCAGGTGCTTGGTTTCTTCCCTAAAGATGCTCTCTGAAGCCTTCACAACAGCTGTTCTCAGTTCCAGCTTGTTCTTCGGGTATTTTTACCTCAGCAAAGCACAATCTTTCGGATTCAGGACAGGTAATTGACTTGGCCACTCTAGAACATTCCACTACTTTTTCTTAAAAATATTTGAGTTGATTTTGTTATGTGTTTTGAGTTATATTCTGTCTGCCCTGTGTAGCACCACTGAATAAGTTTTGGAGCATTTAACTAAATCTGAGTGGATAATATAGCCCAATCGAATTCAGATTCATCCTGCTGCTTTTGTCAGGAGTCACATCATCAATAAATACAGCAAAACCGGTTTCGTTGGTAGCCACACATGCCCACACATCTTGAGTGTTATGAAAAAACCTAATAAGCTACAAAAAGCAGATTTTGGGGAAAAAGAAAATTGGAGCCCACTGGGGTTTAGCTCTTGTCTGACAATGAAACTGACTTGGCAGTTATTCGTTTATTACATAATAAGAAATATTTGGGAAGGATGTCTTTTTTTTATTTTTTATTTTTGTCAGTATCCATGGCAATATGACTTACGAGGTTTTTCCATCCAAAAATGCAAAATATGATTCTCAAAATGATGGAATAAAACTGAGCAAATGCAGTTGCAGCGGCATTTGACAGTTTTTCGGTGCTAATTTTGCCACCTGTTTCTCTGTTAAAGTCATTTTTCAGTCATCATTTGCACATGAATTATGAATTCTGACTATAAATGTCCTGCACATCCAATGCTCTGCATGAAGAGTGACCTAAGAGATCATCTAATAGGTATGCTGCTTCAGAATTGGCTGATTCAACTCGCTAGGTTTTGCCATCACAAAAAATTGAAAATTTAATGTGGAAAAACCCAGGAAGATCAACTTGCTAGGTTTTTGCATCACAAACGATTAAATTCCAATCACTTGCTTAGTTTTTACACAGCAAAATATAAGGAGTCAGGGATTATTTTTTATGTATCTTTATGTATGTGATGAGGCAAAGTCTATGAAATACAAAACCAAAATTAAACTTTTTTGGTTTTTCCATAACACTCAAGACATGACCATGCTTCACAGAAGAAGTGGTGACCATGTACAGAAAGTGCTGTCATTCCAACACCCTTCACCTATTTAGGAGATAAATACCCTTGAATTAAAGCTGAAATTCAGCAATTCGAGCTGATAATCATCATTTACTTTTATCTCGAATATGACCGCTAATATCACAATAATGTTGCCAATTTTCGAATTTCTATGGACCTGACTGTACTTACAGGCAGAATCAGCATAAAACAACTGATTTATAAACTTCTAGTATTGTGCAACCATTTCAGTTGGTAAATTGTTGTAGTTAGCAGCCACCCATACAGAGCAATGTAAGGCCTATTCATCATAACTGCACCAAACGTCACCACAGGCCTCCACGCCAAAACCTATAATCACCACATTTATTGTTACACCTTTTGGTATCATCAACACAAACAGCAAATAAATGACGGAACAAAAACATGAGCCCCTTGTAAATGTTGACTCCTAAACTTTAGTTGTATAAAATCTCCTGGCACTACAAAGTGTCCTACTAAAAGATAAATTTGAAAGGAATTCTCTTGGGCAAGGAGAGAATCCATGTGGGAAACAGGTTTCAACGAGCAAGAGGAGCATTGTAAAATGTTGTGATCTAAGTGGCATACCTTTATCAGTAACCTTACTATGAACTTGTGACTACAGACTCATGTGACGGTGAGAACTGGTTTACAGGCTGATACTAAGATGGCTTATTACATACTCAACAAAATGATAAAGCTTTCTGGAAAGAAACCAAATGTGAAATTGACTCCAGTAATATTTAAATCACCGCATTTGCCTGAAATAAATAAAACAACTAATAAGATTATTCGACCTTTGTGACTTTTAATTGAAATCAATGTTTCATGAAAAACACAAGCAAAATTTTGAAATGCCGAAACAACTATAGGCACAACTACACTATGTACGTTTTCGGACATGCTCCAATGTTCCAGATCTCCACAACAAACTATCACAATTCTCTTAATTAAACTTTGTATAATACTAAATGAAGCAATTCTGCTTAGGTACCTTTCTTCAAAGGCTGTGGCTTACTGTCAGTGGCTTGTGTTGGGGTCGAGCCTACTGCCCTGAACCACTGGACTACATTTTGCCACATCCAGGCAGCTTTCTCGCACTTACAGGAGTTTTCACATCTGGCTAATTTCAGAAAACTTTTATTTAGCAATTGCACATCATTTGTATTTCAGAGGATGGAGTTAGGGGGAAAAAAAAAAACACATTTCCCATACTGCCCTGTGCCTGAGAAGTCATTGCTGCCAGATAGCATGGCCTGTGTTCCCAGTGGATTCAAAAACACTTTCACTGACCCCTCGTCTCAATGGATCTTAATGCTCTACGCGCACTTGGTGGAGAAAATGAATGACATAAAGGATGCATTTATGAGCTTACGAGACTAATGACAGAGCATGCTCCCTCAGTCACTCTGGCAAAAGTGGTGATTCCCTCTAACTACGTTCTGAGCCTGATCTGCATGCTTCAGACCGCAAAACCTAATAAGGAGCTGTCCTTCAAACGGTTAACAGTATGATGTAATCAATAAGCAATTTCACTCCAAACCAGACGTTTTATGGCAGTTTAATGAGGTATCAGCAGGGCCATTTACATTTCAATAACTATGGTCTATAGCTGAGACGGACAGAGTCAACAGCTCTTCAATAGTTTGTGTTACAGATTAGTATGGGGCATCACTTCCAGGTCATGACCCCTGGGACTCTGTAAAGAAGTTATTTTAATCACTGTAGTTTTCACTGATTACCACGCAATTCAGGATAGTCCATTAGGGCATTATGATGCATTACTCCTTAACTACCAAGGAATTCCAGTAGCATAGCACATATCTTCGTCTTCTTCTTCTTCTTTAGTTCACGTTATTCAAAGAAAGCATTGATGGCAATGCTTTCTTGCTGTGGTTTGGAACTGCACATTTTTCATAAACACCCTCATCATGAATTTAATTTGGTCCGTTGAATGACACATTCATATTCCTGAGTTAACACTGTGGTTCACACTATATCCCACAAAGAGAAACAGCATTATTTCAATAGAGTAAACTTTATGGGCTTTGCTGTGGAACTGCTTTTGCTACAGGTCACAGTAGGTTCAGTAAAAATGCGGACACATTTATGGCTGCGCACACAAAGTGCAGTGCTATTATGTTTCAGTACATACCAATCTGCAGCAAGAGGGACATAAATGCCAATAAATGGGCATTGCAGATGTACTGAATTTTATATTTGTGCCCATAGCCAGAACCTGAAGCTCTTTGTAAGCATGGTGCCTGGCATTTGAACGAGGGCTTGTTCAAATATGTATGATAATGTGCGCAATACTTTAACCATGTAGACGAAGGTAAACATTGATTAGAAAAAAAAAAAAAAAAAAAAAAAACTGACATCTAATTGTTAGTAATCTTCAGGAATTAGGCTGGTTTTTTAAATCTGTGTTTCTTACAATTGTTTCTGCAAAATTCTAAAATGTTTGCAGTGATTAATCCAGTGCAATATAGAATAAAATATATAAGCCCTCCATCCTGGGTAAACATTTTATGTGCATTTTCTGCATGCAGTATCAGCAGTACACAGTACAAGCCTAAAAAAAAAAAAAAAAAAAAAAAAAAAACCCTGTTTGTGTCTTGAGTTTGGGGATTAAGAAGTGCGACATTTGTTGAAGTCTCAGGCTTTTTTAGTCTACTATGGATTAGCACTTGATCCCTCCTAAGCATTTTTATACAGGAGTACATTACCCTTGGAGCCACTCTGGGCTCCCTGTCTCATTAACCGGGGACTTAGATAAATCAAAGGCCCTGCTCCAGAGCATAGATAAGCAAACTGCAGGCCAGCGGCAGTGTAATGTATAGATCCGGGAGGCTAATAGGAATGTATTGACAGGAAAATGGTGTGCTTATCCTGCTATGGCTGCGTATTGCACACAGAAATCCCCTAAGCAGATGGGACACACTTTTGGGGGCTGGCGGTGGTGCTGCTGCTGGGAGCGGAGAGGAGGGGGTTTCGGTGGTAAAAGTGAACCATGGGTATTGCTTTATCGCCACTAATTCATCAACAATGACTGCTCCCAACTTCCATGCCCCCCCCCCCCACCCCACAATTGGCCCGGTGGACTTGGAACCTGCATCTAATTCTAAAGCACAAAACTCAACGCAACAACATAAAGCACACAGAACCCTTAATTGCTGTTTATAAGCAAAAGTTTGGCCCATAACTGTGATAAATGTGGACACGATAAAGACAGATTTACGACAAAGCCTGAACTGTGTCTGTCAATCATTACTATTCATTTTCTCGGACTGGTTGCATCATGCACACTCTCTCTCTCTTTGTCTCTCTCTCTCTCTCTCTCTCTCTCTCTCTCTCTTACCCTATCTCAATATATGCCTATCTCTTTTTATATTTTATGGACACTGGCACACGCACACGCACACACACACACACATGCACGCAGGCACATGCACACTTATCACCTGCCATATAGAGTTTGGATCTCGTACTGTGGGAAATCCCAGCGCTGGCAAGTTTTTGTAATTTACTAACAAGCGAGAAGTTGAAGTGTTGGGTGTAGACTCTAAAACCAGGTTTAAATATAACAATGTGGGGAGCCACACACACAAACACACACATGCATGCATGAGCATAAAGAGGAGACATTGAGGTTCTTCCGGAACTGAGCTGTTTGGGTGAAATTTATTTCGATTTTGGGCCAATCGGTTTGATGGTCCATGTTTCACGCAACATGTGACCTAAAACTCCTTTATGCTTCAGCACAGATTTTTGACTAATGATTTTGACCTGGAGTCAATCTGACTGAGTTTCACTCAGCAGAACTGTTTGTGTGAAATCATTTTGAATAACACCTCACATACATTCCAGGGATTTTTACTAAAAGAATACTTCTCCAAATGACTTTTTTTGTTTGAAAACTGGGCAAGTCTGATGGATCCTCATGCTCCTTCTGACTGATATATGCTAATATACAGTTGAAGTGGCTTTTGTTTTGAATATAACATAATGCAGCAGAAAAAAAGATTGCTTTGCCATGGGTTATTTGATATATCAAAACACAGTAATTTGTTCAAATAAATTGCAATAATTATTGTATTTTTTTTTCTTTGCTTTGAAATAACAATAACTTGAGTTCATGACTTGCGTGAGAGCATGATAGCCTAAATGAAAGATAGACGCTTGTTGAGCCCTGGCCTCAGTCTCCCATAGACACAGAGTGCAGTGCCTCTTATTTCAGCTAAAATATAGCAGGAGAGGAGAGGAAGGCTTTTCCTGATCCGGGTGGTCCTGTCCTGTCTGTGTAGCTCCCCAGGACCCCCACACCGTTACCATCCCTCTACCCCCTTCTGGGGCCCCTGATGGACTGGATTCTGCGCTCAGGGGGCCGTGGGGGAGGGGCGGGGCCTGGAGACTGGAGGGAAGGAAGAGGCATTACTCTTCACTGACAGTACCGATTGATCAAGATGTAAGACTCAATTCCAGCACAAAGACCTATAATGTTGAAGTCAGTAGGTTATCACTAAGGGGCTTGCACCTTGCACTGTACAGCCCTTATTGAGTGGATCTCTTTTATTGGCTGTGTGTGTGTGTGTGTTTTGGTGTATGTGAGCATGCAGATGTGTTCACACCTGTGTGTGGCTGTGGCTGAATACATTCAAGCTTGTGTTATATATATAATACCCTTCATTTGTCTTTAGAATTTAATGCTTTTTCTGTATGTAACTATTACATTTTATTTTGCAAGCAAAAAGGAAACCATTGATTCTACTGGTGTTCATCACCAGTGGAAACTATTTTTTATGATTTTCTGCTGAACCTTAAGCCTTTAAGCTCCAAAATCTAATGTAAGCTAATCAGGAAGACATGGTAAGGGCCAAGAATTCCTTCTTGGATAATGTGATTGGGCTGAAATTTAAATGAAAAGTCACTGAAAACTCAAAAAAGAAGGGGAAATGAACAATTACCCAGGAGGTCATATGAGCTTTGCCTGGTCCTAAAAACGGGTGAATTTACTGCACTGAGTTGCACTTGCATTTTTAGTAATTGCTCAGTTTGGGCTGGTTCGCAGAAAAAAAAAAGTGCTGCACTAATACAGTCTTGGCTTTTCATCTCAACGTGTCATGTAAAAGCCCATTTAATGACAAAATGTTAGCGCTGTAGTATGCAGTCATCCAGTGTTTAACTGCAGAGTATACATTTGATTTTTCTTTCGCATACTTATTTCATTCAACCAAGGCGTTTTCTTCTTCTTGGTTGTGAAATCACTGTTAATGACTTCATTTCTTGCTGAATGTAATGTAGTGCATATTGTGATAAAAAGAGAAAAGAAATACTCTATCCCTGATAAAATACACTGACGTGAAGCTGTTTGATAATGCAGCAGGTTCTCTCTCTGTTAATGCGAAGATTTGCCTTCTGTCATCTCCACAGTTTGTCAGGCCAAGTGCCTGCCTGCCTGCAGTGGGGAATCAAACAGAGCGTTTAACAGCAGACTGTAAAGAAATCTCATCTTTTACACTCGACTGTTAAGAAAGAAAATCCTCCATCTGAACATTAAGTGAACAAATATGTGTCAGCCATCCCAGAATCCCCAGCAGGCCCAAAAAGAGTGGCAAACGGAGGCGGTATCACACGCTCTCTGTCTTTGACTGCAAACGTACATGAAGGGGGAACGCGTCTCTCGCTCTATCTCTCCCTCTTTCTGCTCGAGCTCTTAGAGAGCCACGCTCGCTACATCAGAGAGAAGGTTTTTGCGCTGAGGAGCCTGTGTGGAAGGAGGCCTCGGGGTTCATAAGAGCACGATGTTTATCTTTTTTCAGAGGCGGGCCAGATTTGAACTGCGCTGGTCATTCGCGTGCCCTGTTTATGCTCGGCCTTTCATACAAGCACTGCTTTACCCTTATGAAAATATCCTGTAGTTATTTCTTGGTAATATAATAGTATAATGGCATAACTATAGTATTACTTTAGTTTGCATAGTATAACTAGAGTAGTACTATAGCTACTATACTATATATTATAACTATAGTATTACCGCAGTCAACAGTACCATGATATTACTATAGTCCACACAACTATCTTTCTGTACTTTGTAGTTTATAGTATCAATAGTTATACTACAATGTACACTATGGTGGTGAAAATAGCATCCATTTACTGCAGGATAACTAGCTTAGAACTATAGTAATTTTTCATAAGGGTAAATCTGCCTGTTTTACACCAACCTCTCTTCTTCTGGGGGATTTTGTTCAGTGGGGTCGAGATGCATGGACAGGAGTGAACTCATCCAGCTCAGATAATGATGTAAGCCCCTTAGATCCCTAATAAGTCTGGTACACTGCATACCGCTTATGCACACCTCAAAGCAACATTTGCAAATCGTGTTCAAGGAAGTATTGTGTCATAAGCCAAAATCTAAGATCCTTCCATGCACATGGGCAACCATTTTAGTGGTGAACATGTTAGCCTCCAAGAAAAGATGGAAATTGGCCTGGCACTATCTGAAATTTTGCAATTACATCCTGAAAGTCCCACTGCTTTGACGACAAACTTTTGAAGTCGAGAGACTATCCAAAAGGATTAAAGCGATTTATCGTGGTCTCTATGGCTGCAATGTGCCAAGCTGCTTATTTACTTTTCATGAAAACATGAAATTATTGCATTGGGTAATGCATGGGATGATCAGTGTCGTTACAGGTGCCTCCATGACAGTGAATTTCAACGTTTTTATTTGTTAGAGAACATATCACTTCGCTGTTTAAGTGAGTTTTAATGACATGGTTCGGAGCACAGAATGAGACACTTGGTAACTATGTTGACTGACCTGGCCTGAAAATATGATTTTGTGTCTAGTTCACCCTACAAAGTCAGAACTGGTATCATTTCTCTTACCTAGATCATGTTTATTTGATTGTTCGCAGTATGACATTTCTGTTGTAACTTTGAAAGTTTTTGGACTACATCCTGTTCCACAATCTGATATGCAGTAAGTATACATTTCAGGCAGTCATGGACATCATAAGGGATGGAGGGTGTTAGGATGACTCCAAGGTCCCTCAAAAAATGTTAGAACCCAGAGGGGTGTCAGGACCAGTGTCAGATCTTTCCATGGGGTCCAAAATACTTGTTGGCACACTTACTCAGTGTATACCTACTTTTAGCAGGGAGAAAGCAGTCTGTCACTTGACAGCAAGAGGTCTATGAAAACCATGTGTATTAAACCCTAAGGCAGATCTTACCCATGTCACCTTTGGAAGGGAAGACTAAGGATGCTGCTTGAGGCAACACTGCCCATTGACTATCTGTTTACATTTGTTTTTGCCCCCATGTCTTCCCTCTTTTTCTGCAGAGAGTTGATGGCTGTAATTCGGAAGATACTAAGTCGGATACACTATGCTCTCCTAAAAATCTGTTGGTTGGAGCTAAAGGTAAAAAGATAAGGGCAGAGGTGGAGGGGGGGGGGGAGAGGGGTGAAACCACACCTCTTAAAAAAGGAATGAAAGAGGTCAGCATATATTATGTTGGAAATGCCAGTCCAGTGATTTAGGCCAGTGATTTTGGGCCCTATGAAGAGGTCACACATCAGGCCTTGTCACCATTGAGTGAATTAAGACATGATCCCACAGCATCTTTTTGAAAACCCACGACTCGAGGTCTTGAAACTTACGGCTACCTGTCTCATCTGCCTCTCAACTCAAACTGATTCACTACCCCCAATACTTCATTTGTACCCACACCCCTTTGCGCAGAAAAAGACGCCAGTGTCCATAAATTCCTAAACTCAATTCCTAAATAATACTATAATTGAATTTCCAATTGTTTTGCTTCACTGAAATAATTTTCCACAGTCTCTGTGACGCAAATATGGAGTTATAAAGCCTAAATAGGCTCATGCATAACAGTAAAAATTGGCATTATTTGTATTCTGTGCAAAGGGGTTAACAATTCAGAAGAAAAAAAAAGAACAGGGAAGTCAAAACTAGCCGCAAAAGATGAAAACTTATCCAGAATGAAAAGAAATGTTATTTGGATAGTCTGGCCCGTCAGTCACACAATCCCATGAATCACACATCATATAAAGTCTTCTTAACTGTTGTGTATTGAGGCAATAGTTGAGCTGGAGTTGTTTAAGCAAATTCTACCTTCACGAGTGCCACCCCCCCCAAAAAAAGAGGAAGAGGGAAACGCTGACAAAGTCAATGCCCTGGAACGACTTCCCCAACAAATGCCTCAGACCTCTAAAGAGTGGCACCTGGGACACTCCCAACAAAATGTATATCCTCCTCACGCTCATTTAATAAAGACAGGCTTTCATTTATTTATCTGGGAAAAGAAACGTCGGTGGATTAATATTGCATCTGTCTCGCATCTTCAGGGTCTGTGACGTCCACCCGCGAGGCTGGCGGATTATGTTACCCAAGTTTTCGCCAACGTTTTATTGGGTCAAAAGAAGTTTCTAACAAAGCCCGGCGAGTGCGTTTAAAGCTGCGGAACGGGACCCAGCGGGGTGGGGTATTGGAGTTTTGTGTCGAAATAATTACCCCGCTAAACAGGCCATCTGGGCTGTCGTAGCTGGCAGCCCGCCGGCACCAGATGCTATGTGGCTAATTCACCGAAGCAGCCCAGCAGCAGCTCCATGGCTGACATCTCTATAGCCGTGTATACCCCCCCCCCTTCTCCTCCTATGAGCTCTAAAGACTTTTCATTTTTATTTTTTATTTTATCTTCCAATCACAATGACTTAGTTGTCATTGACCAATCATCAGTTTAATCATCAGAGCACTGTCGCTATCGCTATGGCTAGGAACATTACCTTACTTGATCTCAGTTTTTCTCTCTTGTGTTGACTAAGTTGAAAAAGTTGTTAAATTGGTTGCTAAATCACTAACAGTGGTTTATTTCTGCCTGTCTTGCAATCTATTATCATACAGGATGGCTTGAGTTATCCTGCTTTTATCATATATGACAAAGCTGGCGGTGTGATTTATGATTCTAAACACAAATGTCGCAGTAAAACATACGTCCAAATCCCCTCCTCTTAGTTTGTACTGTGATCCACGGCTCTCTGGTAAAGACAAGTTAAAAATGCGTCTATATTTGCTTTAAACAGACCATTTTGTTTTATCTCCAAAGGCACCTTACGCTAGGCTTTTTTTTTTGTACACTTACAAAAAAATGTGAATTGTTATCTGTGGAAAACAGGTACATTTTAATTACTCTTTTGCAACTATCTCTTTGCAGAAGCTCACTAATGAGAACAGTTAAGTACTTGCGCAGTTTGGGGGCTGGTAACTTGATAAGCATTGAATTTACTCCGGCTGGAGTAAAAGTTCCTGAGCTAGCAGCATGTGGTTGTCACTCCCTAAGGGATAGGAAACCGTATCTCCCTCCAGGAGTGTGGCCTTTGCAAAGCAGCTCTTATCTGCTCCTATCATAGCCGGGGACGATGGCCGGGGTAATATCCAGTAACAGTGGCTTTACGTGCGATCCAATACCTAGATCAATCCCCTCTGAAGCCCAGAGAACTTCCATTAACCCTTCAGTGCCTGGATTCAGTCTCCCCTCACCTCTGCACCACAATAGTGCAGGAGCAGAGACCGCTTTTCGTTTGGAGAGAAAGTTCTGGGTTTAAGTCCAAAATTAGGCTTTTAGGCCCCATCTCCAGGTAAGGCTACAGACAACAGCAAACAGGCAGTGCTAATCAGCAATGCAAATTGCTCACATTTTCCTAAAATAAGCCCAAAACTAGTGTCTTTTTTGTTTGTTTGTTTTATTTATTGCTTTTATGCGTGCGCCATTTATGAAATGAAATAATGTCCTGTCATGTTTTCTTCTCTTCTTTATACATGTGAAATGAAAATCATTTTCTTTCACATCATAGACTTGGTCATATAAAATGCCAGTCAAATAAGTTTGCTCACTCTCTGACTTATGCTGTTTGAATGTACAAAGGCTATACTGCACATATGGATGCACAAAGTGTGCACAAAATATGTAGCTATTCATTTTAAGGTATGTTAAACTTTACTGATACAGTTAAGAAACCCATTCGGGGTCTGTCTCCATGATTTCACTCTTATTTGTATACTGTAGTGCACTCTTTTGCTGTACTCTTTTATTCCAGCACATCAACTCAGTTTCCATACTTGTTCCCATACGGCAAAAGCCTTTAAAAAAACTCTGAAACTGTGGTTGAAAATAAAATGTCCTCATGCTCTTCATGTAAAAACATTACCACATTTACATATTGGTTATTTAGTTAGCTTTGTTGCCAGACCATTCAGGATATTACTCAATAGTACTTCAGTGAGATACCACAACTGCAGTACCAATACAGCAGAAATAAACACAAAAAAAGAAAAATAAATTGTTACACAACAAACAAGAACTGGTATTTACTTAAATGGAGTCATAGTAAAAATATAAAGCTCTAATAACCCAAACAAAAATGCAGGCAGAGTTTAGGCAGCCATGTATTTCATAAGGTTTTGTTTTTAAACAACAAACCACAGTGAAATGCACTGTCACACCGACGGCTCACACGTGATACAATTCTGCTATTCAGCAATGAATCATTCAATTCAGTGATGCTGGTTAGGCTTTATTGGCATATTACTCCTGAACCTAGAGCCGCACAGATCTAATTCAGATCTCTTTGGAGCAAGGACTCAATGAAGTTATCCTTGCAGAAATTAAATGGAAATACAATGTCATCACATTTATGACCAATGGCTACAGAATTAATTCAGTTTTTTTTTTTTTTTTACCTACGACAAACTCCTCCAGAAAATGTGAACATTTTTTCAAAGCTATATATATACTTGTTAAGTTATGTTGTATCTTTATGGCGTGACTTAAAATGCAATGGGGGGGAAAAATGCAAATGAAACATTTAAATAGCCTTAAATGGCACAATCAGCGAACTTGAAAACACTGGCAAAACATTTAATTTTTTTAACTTTGCTTTTATGAAATCAGTGTACCAAACCTGAACCATCATGAAAATGTTTTCAATTGACCGTGATGTACACAGACCAAAACTGTAATATTATAGAGAAGCACAGATGCACATCTAAACAAGGAAAATACATGCATACACTGGCCATTAAAGTTCTGAAAATATTTTATTACTTATTCATCATTGAACTTAGTCTCAAGCTGCTGGCCCAGCATAGTGATAAACTTTCATTTTATCACCTTAATGATTATCCATTAAGTGGAGCCTTGATCCCCAACAGCAGTTGAGACTGCAATATATGACCATAACTAACTATTGTGCTGAAACTTACTCTCATTTATGTTTCAGTTCAGATTGCTTGATTGGAAGGAAAGGCAGATGCTATTTACGGTTGAATATATTCACGAGAGAGACCATTGCTTTTGAATCAGCTACGTAATAGTCATAAAGAAAGATGGCCGACAGAAAGCTTCACAGAATTAATTCACCTGTAATACCTCTATTGACGTATTCTTCTGGGAAGTATAAATAGTACTATTGCATGCTGTTTGACATCCTGTCCCACAAAAATTACTGATACAAGTAGCATATAGTATGTGAGACCCACTGAAAAGAGGTACAGTAGCCACTAATACAATGAGTGTCAGAATCTAATGTGCTTTCAAATAAATTGCAAATATAACAGTAAACATAACATTTACTATCCACTATCGAGACTGCATTGCCTTTGATCAAAATTTTATTGAATGCAAGTGATGCAGGTGGATTCTGAACAACTAGAGGAGTATTCTTTGCCAACATGTCAGAACATGCAGACTTGTGTAAAAATGTTAAAGGAGATTAATTCAGGAACTGTGATTTAAATGATACAAAAACATAAAATGAATAAACATAGCAAACTCCAGCTGTTTGCATTACTATAGATGAGACATGTGCCTGTGTGTGAGTGCTGTCTCGCAAGGAACTGCATTACTCAGTTACTTTCAATGACAGATTTATGATATGTTCACTTTAATGTCTCAACAGTACTTTTCTGCACTGTTAACTAACAGCACATGCAGTATAGGAATGCCGAACCAGTAAAAGCAGCTGTTCGTTAAACGGCTCGCGCACAGTAAAGTCTGGACTTGTCACTTACCCGCAGTGAGCAGTTTTGGAAGGTACAGCCCCCTTGCAGCAGAGGGAACTGGAGCAGAAAGGCTTATCCACAAGTGTGATGAACTGGCCGTTAACCAGAAGGTTAGAGGGGCGTCGCATCAAACAGACAAAAAAGTGTGGAAGACCCCGGCATCAAAGAGCGGGAAAATATCTTAGAAACCAGCAAAATAGATGGGAGTTTTGAGAAAAAAAGGCAGTGGAAGAAAGAAAAAACAAACAAAAACAGAGACAGGCAGAGACTGGGGCCCGGTCAAGCCACCGCGCTCGGGTTTGAGGAGATGACAAAAACAAAAAGTGCACTCAGAGCGGGAAAAATAGAAGAAAATGCAGGAAGTGTGTCTGCTCAAAGCCTTTTTCTCGCTCGGAATGAAAAGCAATCCCTAAGACTGCATGGGTAATGAGATCCCCCCACTCCTGAGATTTTAGCTTTCTTAATCATGTTCATAATTAATTCAAGAACATTGATAATTTCATTACATTCTTTTTGTCTTATCAATAAATGATGTGGCTGCACTTTTGGTCCTGTGTACGGGGACGGAGAGAGAGAGTGAGAGAGCGGGGGGAAGAGGCTGAGAGAAAGATGCCGAGGGGTAATGCAGCTCTTAAGAACAGGAAAGATAAATACTACACAAACAGCAAAGTGGTAATTATAATCCTTGACCAGGCCACCAGAATCACAATATGAAGTCAAGTTGCCACAAATAATTAATAAGCTCCTAGCATGGGGGGAAGCAAATGCCTTGTAAGTGTATTGCTTCTGTAAGAGCAATGGTTTTCACCGCAGTATCTCACCGAGTTTAAACACACTCTCACACACAGTATGAACGCTGCATGTTCATCTTTAATATCCACTAAGGACATAGTAGCATTCACCATTTATGTGCAGTGGTAATTTTGCAATGTCCTTTGGTGTCTTCTAAAAGGATAAAAATAAATAAGGTAAAGGCGGTGTCAGTGCCCTTTATCGAGCATGTCAGACGGATCAAGTTACTCCACTCTGAACCACTCATTTCCCCTCTCCCATCTGGAGAGGAACAGAGAGAGAGGGGGAGGGAGAGATACAGATAGGGAGAGAGGGAGGGGAGAGAGAGAGAAAGAGAGAGAGTGAGAGAGAGAGACGGTGAGTGAGGGCAACTCCAGCCATGACTTGGTAAAATAATGATGTATTATGTATTTTTAATTTTCTCTCTCAGAATAGCCTACAGACCCATCACTAATCCTGGTTTACAGTAATTGATCACGCTTGACTATTAATATCCTTTTACATCCTGTTAAAAATCATGTTGGCACCTGATAATAGATCTAAAAAAAAAAAAAAAAAAGTAGAAAATGTTGGGCTGTAACAAATGCTCCCAACTTCACATTTTTGGATGTCAATGATTGCTTAGCCAGCTGTCGAAAAGTTTTTTGAATGAAGCAGTCTGCAGATAAGATCTCACTTTCTTTACATTCATCCTTTGGAAAATTAAACATGCGTGGTTCATTTCTCAGTTTCCACTTTCAACTGGAAGATTTCTATTTAATAGCATATTTTGAGTAAAATAGCTAGGTTTGGGATACAGCTTTTAATGATACACCACCCCTGGAGGACGTGATCACCAATGCCTATCACCGAAGCATAGGCCAGTCACAGAAGGGAGGTGTTTGTGTGTGGTATGGGTTGGTATCTCATTCGTTGCACCCGCTTATTTTTGGATCTCTTGGCCTTTGCATTCCACTCCTGATATTGGACAAGGGAATTGATCGGTAATGGACTCTGCCGCACCATTGTCTCCACTCTTATTTTACTGAGGATTCAAGCATTGGATTAACTTATACTATATTGTGTGAAAATATGTACTAACAACAGTGTGAGTAAGAGAATTTCAATAATTTGAGCAACTCCATACAACCTCCACAATACTGAGTTGGAGTCTCATATTTTGTATCAGTTGTGCCCCCTCCATATTGTCATTCTGCAACAGTGTCAAATATAGGGCAGGGGCACAAAAAAAATACAGCGACATTTATTCTTCCATATTGATAGTCAGGTACTAGAACATCATTTTAAAGTCAAATGTCAACACTAATTAAAACAGTATCTCGCAAAAGCACACAAAGTATCCAAACAAAAGTGATACTGAGAGAGTAAGAGCATGTCTTATGATTGGCATATGACATATTCTATAACCAGATTGGGTTTTTTTCTTCTTTTTTTATGATGATAATGCTACTTCTTTACATGCTCCACATACCTATTAAGCAATTGCTGCCATTTTAGGATGCTAAAATGCTACAGTGCTATGAGGCCTGCAAAGATGGGCCCAGCTCAGCTGTGCTGTAGCAGAGGGCAGGAGGCTAGTGTATTACCATAATAATCCTCTCCCTGTCCCGGGGGATTTCTGGTGAGAACAAGTCACCCCACAGCAGAAGCCTCATCTGCAAGCCAGCTCAGTGACAAGTGTGCCAACATCAGCCCGAAGGCACTGCAGTAAAACTGCCTCAAAGCTATAGAAGAGACTGAATAAAATTTCATACACGCTTAGGCTGGCTGTCCACAGGCTCCGGCTGTTTACTACCGCGTCCTCATTATTCAGTACCTGCCGTCTTTTTATTAACCTTCCGTTTTGTTCGCTAACATATGTATGCCGCGCACACATGCTGGCACACACGTGCACAAAAGCGCATGTGCTCACAGGCATGCATGCGGACACACGCGCACACATACATGCACGCACACACGAAGATGTGCGTACATGCACACAAACGATCACATTCGTATACAGTAACACACACATGCACACCCTCAGACGCACTTAATGCTCATGTATTTTTCAGTGGACTTGGTTTGATCGCGAGGCTTGGCATAAATCAAGCCCCCGAACCCTCAGCCAAGTTCTATTCAATAGAACACATGAGCTTTGGAGGATCACTGCTGGTGAATGGATTACACCAACTCATACAGACTCGTAAGATCATCTCTGAAAGAAATAACTATTAATTTATTCAAAATATGAATACTCTAACCGGCATTAACTTATTGATGCCAACTTTTCTTTTCTTCTTCTTCTTCTAATTATTATTATTATTATTATTATATTTTTTAGTTTTAAGTATTTATATTTGGGTTTTATAATTAATTAAGCCTCAGATGTGTTCTGTTTCTGATTCTCCAAATGCCTGCATGTGGTGTGCCGTGGGGTATTGTGTTATTGTGTTATTGAGAACAGAGAAGCACTGACAAAAACGATGTCACATTACTACATGTGATCATAGCGCACCACAACAATCACTGTACATTTTTTATATGCGTATTTAATTTCCCATAAGTTAGTAGCGCCATCCCAGCACATTGTGAACGCAGCCGTTGCCGTGTGGTCCCTGCTGGCAGTGACTGGCTGGTGGAGAGGATGAGGTATTGAGCATTATTATTAAGCCCTGGTGCTACACCAGCTGTCAGTCAGGAGCGTGGCGGCTCCTCGGAGGGCAGTGGAGCGCAGGGTGTGTGCTCGGCTCAGCGCTGCCCCCGGTGTATCGCTGTGCACTCACAGTAAGACCGTTACTAATCAGTAAATGAAACCAGCAGGTGGGCGGGGCAGGGCGGCCTTCCCGAGCCCCCCAGGAGAGAGGAACGAGGGCTGCGGATCATTAGCGCTGCTGCTACGTGTGGGTGCACGTATACACACACACACACACACACACACACACACACGCACACACTCAAATACATACACACCCACACATTATGAGGCGTGGAAGGAGTCACCTAACTAATGTTCAGTGTCTTTACTGCATACCCTTTACAGCTGAAGTGCATGTTTCTGTGCATACTGTGCTTCGGCAAGCTGTAGCATGCGCCACATCAACCTGTGTAAAGGTGCACACTGTAAATGGAGCACAGATTTACTTTTGGTGCTCTGCAGCAAACACTAACCTTGCTTATTACAATTTTCAATGTGGTAGACCGCTTCACAAAAGTTGAAAATACAGTTAAAAGAAATATTGGCCCGACCAAGGATTTTTAACAAATTATTTTCGCTGACAGCAAAATCACTTTTGAACCCCCCCCCCCCCCCCCCTCCAGTTAAGGAGCTGTAATTTGTGGGGGTATGTCTTGCGTCCTCTTGTTTTGATTTGGGCTTGTCATTTTTGAAGTCATGTATTGCCTTACATTATATGCATATTCTCCATGAGCGATAACATGTTCTTTAATTTGTGTCCAATAAACATAAAAAAAAAAAAAAGTCCAAGCCTGATTGAGGCTTTATTTCACCAATAGTAACGCTAGCTATGTTTGTTTTCCGAATCTGGCTCAATATTAGTGTACTGCATTAATATTACTTGCATGCACCTTCATTTCACATCTACAGTAGCCAGCTAGCTAGCTAGCTAGCTACAGAGCTATGTGAAAACCGTGGTGTTGAGCAGCCTGTTTTTCATGTATTTGTGTAACTAGCTAGCTGGCTACTGTAGACGTCAAATTATGCTGGCCGCATTGCAGGGTCCTGTACAATTCAGAAGATTGTACGTTGCTTGGAATAAATAAAAATTACTATTTGAGTTTCATAAAATTTCATATTTCAGGCTCACGAATTTGAGATTTTATTTATCACATAAATGTCAGCATCATATTATTTGGAAAATTAATGAAAAGTGTGAGCTTCTAGTTGGCGGTCTATTCAAGTCAATGGGATGAATAATTAGCTAGCTAGCATGCTAATGCTTTTTGCGATTAAACTAATAAATTCAAGTTTCTACAATAACATTAATTCAAATTACTTATTACTTCATTAACAAAAAGTGCTATCATGCTAGCTACCAAATTATTCATCCCATTGACTTGAATAAACTACTGGAAAGTATAAACTAATGCTAGCGATGGTTACCGGCTACCAGCAGGAGGATTGGTAATGTTTTAATGAACAGAATCTGACCAATTGCGACGCGAGAAAGCTGTAGGCATAAATAAGAAACTGGGCATAGATAAGAAAAAATAAAAATAACACAGAGAAGCAAAGGCATTAAATACAGGCAGCCTTAATCAAAACAACAAGAAATGAAATATATCCCCACAAATAATGGCACCTTAATAGGAAAGTGAAACATGATTGCCTTCACCAAAAACCATTTATTAAAAATTAGTGGTTGAGCAAATAGTATTTTAAATTGCATTTGATATTTCTGAGAGATGGTCCATACCATAAAAATAAGGTAAGAACATTTTATTGAGCAAAATTCAAAATATTATTTTCTGTTATTGCGACAACCTGTTATCAGTTAACTGCCAGCCGAGGATTAAGTCAGGCATGTAGGCGTTTGTTGCAGCGCACTAAAAGTAAACATGTGCCTTGTCAACTTTGCATATCTATACGCACATCCAGTTACTCTACCTATTAAACTGTAAGGTATAGTGTGCTGATGTGACATTTGAGTGCATATGAGATTACATGTAGAGGTACGTGTGGCATACATTACGGAAAATCTGGACTAGTGTGTATTTACGCACACGCATGCTCTCAATTCGTGCACATGCCATATCTGTATGAACTGACCAATGAGTGTAATGTCTGTGTCTCCATTGTGTGTCTGTGTAAATTTTTGATGTGGGTTCAAGATTTGTCATAAAGGCCGTACGTAGGTGCTTTTAAGGCTTATGACGTTAGTTTGGTTAGTTTTTCTGTGCCTCCTACACACACAATTACATGCATGCAGGCGTGCACACATTTCTACACATGCACACGCACAAACTCAGACACACACAATGCTCACTCACACTTATACAATCTGATGCTCAGTCATGCATGCATGCACGTGCACGCAGGCACACACTCAGTGCACACAGATATGCAAAAACATCCTCATGCACATACCCATAAAAACATGCACTTCCACATGAAAACCCAATAGTTATATATTTGAACTTTCTCACTTGCACGAATACAAACACTGCAGATGAAAATATAAAATACGGTACTTCCAGATTAAAATATATGCACACAAAGGCACAAATTCAAAAATGCAAACACTCCTACAAAGACGCATTTGCACACTTAAGTATTCACACACACACACACACACACACACACATATGTGCCCAACCTGACACATGGACACACACTCCCACACACTATTTGAAATACTCACAAATGCTTCCCCCCCATCAATGCTCATACACACATAAACAAATTCACACATTCACAGTCAGACACACGGACACACACACACACACACGCACACATTCATCAGCATGCAGCCATCCTGTTTGGCGGTGCTCAAAGGCACAGGCTCAGTAAGGGCCACGATGTGCGCTGTGGCTAATTAATGCAAGCGTTTGTCAGTGATTAAGCTTTAAATAGAAAAGGTCAACCGAGCGTCACAGGACCAGGCATTCTAGACCCTGCTCTTAGGGCAATCTAAACCTTTCAGGATAAATGGTAACATGCCATTTTATAGCTGGGAAAAGCCTGAAACCAACAAAGAGCACGGATCATTGGTGCTCAACCGTCCATTACTCCTACAAGTCACATTTCACGATTTGTGTCATTTAAGGGATGAAAAATAAGGCCCCAGCTAAGATCAATAGACATGGCAGTCCCTACCAGCTGTGATAAATCGACTGTCACCAATTAATGACTGAATGATTACCAACCTTTGTCTAAAACACATACAGAAGAAATATTAGCCTCACAGGGAATGTACTATTTAGAGTGCTTTCACTTTATCAATACCATGTTGTGTACATAATAGATTAGATTGATATCACTGCAATATGATGCACTCCTGAAATGTATCTTTGTCTTTCATTCACTTTGTATATCCACTTTGAGAAGCAGGCAACAGGAGCCACTTGGATATGCATTTTGCTAGATCTTCACCAAATACGTTTGTTCTGAAACAAATCTCATAACCAGTAAGATAAAGAAAATTGAACTTGATGCACCATGTACCCATCCTAATCCACTAAAATTTCTCCCGCTAATCAAATTGATTCTGATGGTCAAGCTACATTATGAAAAAGCTTAAGATGTAAAATGTTCAGAAAATTTGGCAATCGAGTTGAACCCATGTCATATTGAAGGAATTATTCCATATCAAGTGCATATTTGGCCAACCCTGCTCCTGGGGTACCCCTGCCCTGCACGTTTTAGATGTCACGTTAATCTGACAATCTGTATAGTAGCAGTAGTTGGAAACACTGTTCTTGCGCGCTAAGTGCTGCTGACCATTGGACGTGGCTTTGTTTTCAACGGAACAATAATTTTGCTGCGTACTCTCTCTTGAAAAATGTCCAACAGTGACTTCTGGAGACCAGGATTAGATTATTTTCCTAAGAAATAGCACAACGTGACTTTTGTCCGTAACACGTGATTGGATATGGGATCTGTCCATTTCAATTCACAAAGTCTACTGAGAAAGTATAAGTCAGTTTAACCCTTCCTAATTCTTTTTCTTCTTTTCTTTTTTTTTGTGCATTTCATGAATTTATGAATGATTTTTTTTTTAAGTCGCTTTTTCCTGAAAATTCAGCATGAAGTGTACACATGCAGGTTCACTGATGTTTTACTATACGAAGACCTGTGTGCAAGAAGTACCCAAGTCACAAAATAACACTTTTGAAATTTGGGGGTCAAAGTTTTCAAAACATGTTGCATATATTTTTTTTTTTTTTTTTTATTGCAGTATAAGATGGAGCCCATTACTGATTTCAGGGCTATTGAGAGCTGCAAACCCCTTTTTTGTGGAAAAATACAATTTTATTATGAAGTTAATAAGAAAATTTGTTTTGGACTTAAGTACTTTTTGCACCCAGATCTTCATATCTACTAATACAACAATTCAATAATAATAATAATAATAATAATAATAATAATAATAAAATATACCACAGCTAAATAAGCATGTTCACTTATGTAATGATAGGATGGAGAGATGTGCGCATAACTGTGGCGGTTGCTGAGCTTAATTGGTGATTAATCTTGACCTATTTTCAATCATTCTCCTTTACTATCAATGTGTTCACCCCGAGAACACTCAACACTGTCTGATGTAGCCAGTCCTCTTTGTTATGGTATGCCGAGAAATAGAAGTTCATATTTGCGCGCGAAATTGGTCACAATACTGCCTTTTCAATGTTAATCAAAATTGTGTATATATGATGTAAGCATCTTATAACTGTATTCATGTAAACAACCACACACAGATTATGTAGCCTGCATTGCAGGATATGCCACAAGTTGGCGCGAGAAATAACCGAGTTGGTTATCAATTTTCGTAAAGCGTACTTTGTGAACGAAATGCCTACTTTTCCGAGTTGCATTTATTGCATTCAGAAAGAAGTCACCCATGGATTACTGTAATCATCGGAAAACTTCAGAATTATGGAAAACGATTGAAAACTCGATAAGATTCATCATCAGTGTAGAGGGATTTTTTTTTTTTTTTTGCGAATCCTTTATTTTCAATTATGCAGTTGCCATTGGTACTGCATGGATATATATTTTTTAAATAAATCCTTCAATACAGCCCAACTGTTCAGGGCGTTTATTGACTGGAAGCTACTGAGCTGGGGTGTACTGGTTTATTTTGTACCGTGTCGCCACCCGTACATGTAGTTTCAAACAGAAGGAGGTGTTTCGTGGGGGAAGAAGAATCTCGCCTCTGCTGGCAGTACCAGCCGAAAGGGGAACAATGGCTCAAAACGTCCAGAACGTGACCCTCTCTTTAACTTTACCAATATCTTGCCAGATTTGTCTTGGAAAGGTAGATGTGCATTCGGTTTATTTTTTTCCGCAGTGTTGTGTTTTTGGTATTAAAGTTCACTAAATCAGAGACTGAGAATGCATGTCTTCATGTGATGGTCTTGCGCTTTGCTAGCGCTACTGTTAGCTAAATAGCTAACTAGCTTCTTGGCTAAACAAGTGGGTAGCAATTATTTTACAACTTCAGCAGCTACCTTGCTTTCTGAGCTTGCTTCTAGGCCAGCAGCAAGTAACGTTGGCTCTCGAGCTAAGCTAGCGAACTTGGACCGAAATTGGAAAATGTTGCTAGACAACTGGATTCTGACACCACCTCTTTTCAAATTAATTGGCCGTTTGCCTGCCTCGCCACTAGCTAATGTGGAGTGGATGTGTAATCTTAATTTATATGCTGCGTTGTCTTCGGTACTTCATTGGAAACTTTCAAACTTCCTGGGTGCGTTGTGTCTCTGTTCGTAACTTTTGTTTTATCCAAGGTTCGAGAGCCTGTCGTTTGTGGCAACTACCACGTGTTCTGCTCCACTTGTATCGATGTGTGGTTAAAGAAGACGAGCAAGTGCCCAACATGCAGGATCTGCATCTCTGCAGAAAACCCATGCAGAAAGATCATTGGTAAAATTACCCGCTTAATGTTTGAAAATTAAGAAAACAGATTTTTATTGGAATGTGCTTTGTACCGTTTTAAGAACTATATGGCTGTTGATTTACATACTCCTCAATGAGTGGCACACCCCTTTGCCCAGTCACACTGAGATAAATAATTGTGCTCACTTTATATAGAAAGCGTTTTTTTTGTTTTTTTTTCAGCTGAAACATCTGAAATCCATTAAAAGGCTGTTTGAAGGATGGGGTACATGCATTTGGTTGCTCACAGACAGGTGACCGAAATGTTTATTAACCTTTTTCAGGTGCCACAAACGAAAGTGACTCAAATGACAGTCTGTCAATGAAAAGGCACTTGCGCAAGACTAGAGCTGAGTTACTTCTGCGTGAATATGAGGTAATGTGAGTGTAAATTATTTATATTTGCATTCAGCATGCATTGGGCAGTATGCAAAATTACAGGGGTAGGGCTAATCTGCTGAAACATTCTGCTGAAAACATTGTGCTGAAAAACTACAACCATCTATACTTTCCTTCATAATTTATTTATTTTTGAATATATTGTGATGAAATTTTCACCAGTTATTCTTGAGATGTATATCTATCAATATCTAGTTGAGTTGATGGAAAAAAAGAAGAATTTGCAAATTTTCAGCAGAATGTTTTCAGCAGAATATTTTCAGAGGATTAGCCCTACCCAAATTACAGCTCAAGTGCTGTAACTCCTGTTTTGCTGTCTGATGTGGCATTTTTTTGTTCCAGCTAATTATTTTGGTTAAACATCGGAGTAGCTGTAAACGTCAATTGTTCAGTCCAGTTTGGGACCACAGTAATAATTGTCGCAAGGGATAAATGTGCAATCTGCTACTGTTGTGCACGTAGGGTATTTTTGAGGCTCTAAGTGTGAGGACATTTATATGATTTGATAAATTTAATGTATCCTCTGGCATGGATTCCAGAAACATACGGGTCCTCATTCTGCTCCCTTCACTTAAGTACCAAAAAAAAAAAAGAAAGTTTAGCATGTTCTGCCATATATTTGATTGATACTTTTGTCCTTTAGGATGAAATTGAAGGGCTCCAAAGAGATAATGAGGAACTAAGGAGCAAAAACGTGAGCATAGAGCACCAACTGCAGTCACTCCTGCACCCATCCACCCTGAGCGCGTCTCCAAAGGCTCAGGAGTTGGATCAGAGTGGTGAGGAGAAGAGAATTAATCCCCACATACTGGAGGAATGGACCAATAAACTACAAGCAGCCACTGATATTAGTGAAAAAGTAAAACTGGATATGGAGAGATTGAAAGAGGTAATTATAATTAGTACTTCACCTTTTAAAGTCTTTTTTTTTTGACATGTTTTTAATGAAAGTCTTAGATATGAGACTTGGGTATTTTGGCTAGAAAGTTTAGGAACAATATATGTGTTTCTAGTTTGGCTCTAATAATATTAAATTCCATTGGCCACACCAAAGTACTAAATATTTAAAATGCTTCTATTGCTACTAGTCTAGTTCTGCTACTTTTCGGAAACAAAAACATTTTTTCAATAATTGGCACTGTTGATGTCTGATATGCAAAATTACATACATGTGTATTTTGTTTATATGTGTCCCACGATTGAGATTGAAACAAATTGTAACTGATCTGGTCTCTCTCTGAAGGCAAATAAGAATCTGCGTTCTCAGAACATCGATCTGGTACGAGACAACCTACGCTTGAAAGCAGAAGTGGAGAATAGGTCGCCCCAAAAGTAAGTGTAGCAGGATTAGGTCTGCTGGCAGTATCTGAGTGCTGTACAAGAATATACCACGAAGAGAAAGACTAATCTTCCCAGATAACGGGGACTAATTTTACGCTTATGTTGTTCAGTGGATGCTGACTTTACTGTGTGGACTAATAAAGTCTGTTCAATGTGCATGTGAGGTTACTCTAACAAGACTTGTAAACAAGCCGTGACTCGTCCAAATGTCACTGAGTAAGGTACTAGACCTGGTGTTCAGTTTTTCCCAAAATGTTAGTTCAGGAATCTTCAAATATGGATGTATGACCACAGTGCAATGGGATACCACTGTCACTTCACAGCAACAGTCTTACGTTTGGTTGGCAGTATTACCTATGCCAGATTGCTACATGCTTTGAAAGATGAGCTGTTAGACATGCAACCTTATATTAAGGTTTTTTTTTTTTTTATTATTAACAAAAGGTATAAATCAATAAGTTTGTACAATCTCAATAGCCTTGTTGACCAATGCTACTTGATTTAATTTTTTTATTATTTACTGTGTTCACTTTTTGCTTCAGGCTGCAAACCTCCTAATACCTCCAACATCAGCAGTTGTAATGCTGGCAAATTGTGTGATATTTCTGTTGTCAGAAGCTTATGTAATTATCTACAGTGTCCTTTTTTATATATATATATATATATATATATATATATATATATACACCTACACACATACACCCTGGCTGAGCAGCTTGAGTATGTGCAGTAAGACTGAAGTAATGTATTTACAAAGAGAACTGTTTAGATGAGTGCTCAATGGCTATATAACATGTTACTGCCCAATTATCATCTACTTGGTTGTGTAATATGGCAGTGTAGTATTCCTGAGGATCAGATAAGTGTGTTTCTGAACAGCATATGCTTTCAGAACTCATGTGGCTCAAGCTATGTTGCGCGAAGGCTAAAAACATGGAGGTTGATCAGCTGTAGCCTGCACGGTCAGGGATCTCAGGGGTCCTTGCAACCCTGAAAGCACCTGAATTTCACTTTAACAGATTTAACAAAACTTGCATTTTCAACCTTGACTCTCACTACCCATGCACTGAAAACATGCTTAACGTGATTTTCACCACCCAACATGCTGTTCACGACAGCTAGCAATATCACTGAACCTCATCATAGAGGGCAGCAAGTAGAAATTTTGTAAAAGTGTTTGGAAAGTGTTCTCCTTGCAGGCTAGTGAAAATTGTTCGTAAAGACGTGCCATTTTCCTCAACCTGTTATGAACATGTGAGGGCGTCTTCCCATGTCTCGACTATTTCATTCGGACAGGTTTGGCAGATTCACCGTTGCAGCTTTGGAGGCCAAGATCGGCCAGTACGAGCGGGATCTGCTCCATTTGCGCCGGGCACTGGAGCGCAGCGACAAATACATTGAAGAGCTGGAGGCCCAGGTGTCTGACAGAGCGGGCAAGTTGGGTGCCACAGAAGCTTCTGGAACGTTGCAGGAGGCAGCTTTTGCAGATGTTGCAGACGATGAACGCTCAACCAAAGGAGGAGCCATTGATGGCAAATGCGACGATGCCAGTGAGCGGAGAAGGATTGTCACTATGAGGAGGAGCCTGAGTGCCATGGAAGAGGCTTCGATATGCACTGATCTCAATCAGCAACCGATGCAGTACTCCGGCTCCTGTCGGTTCCTCCTCACTACCTCCAGTCCCGCCGCGTCTGGCACGGTAAGCTCAGACGTGCAATTGGGCAGAGATTCGACGCCAGAAAAAGGTCGACATGATTCAGCCCTGGGACATCATAGCCTTTCCACTCCCTCTTCCTCATTCAGATGTCTTAGTTTGGAGAGCCCAAGACTCAAAGGCTCAAAAAGGACTCAGTTCAGGCCTTTGTCGTTCCTACGGAGGCTCAGTTTTGACGACTCTGGTAGCTCTGGCTTTCCTACAGCTGGGAATGGGATTGGCACTCTTAGTGAGGGAAATGGCTTGCAGATGGAGCCGGGCAAACTAGGATTCTGGGAGGTTCGACTGAGTAAACTCAAGTCACAGAGCCTAACTTCATCAAGGCAAGCTGAGGAGCTGGGGATAGGGCCCAGTCAGGTAACATTGGATGGGGAGTCGGGCGTTGAGGGGAACGCTGTTTGCTTTGGGATGTCCAGTGAGGACTCTATGAATGCTGCCTACCTGGACAAAGTGTCTGAGCTGGACAGCATGATTTCAGAATCCGAGAACGGGTCGGGTTTCCCTCCGACATCTGCAGAGCATTCAGGGCTTAGTGCCTCTTTGATAAATTGTGGCAGGGAGCTTATTGGTAGCTCAGCCACGGGGTCAGGAGCTGATGCCGCAGAGGTCCGCTGTACGGAGGAAATGACTCTCAACTCACCGATCGATTCCCGAGAATCCCTCGATGTGGAGGCTGGGCCCTCAGCTTTACCCGTAGAGCATGGTAGGGGCTTTGACACCTCAGAACCTGAAATCACTCGGGACACAGAGGGAAAAACGGACTTAATCCAGCGGCCAAAGAGGAAAGACCAGAGCAGCTTCAATTTTGCAAGTCCCTCCAAAATGTCTAAATTTGACTGAGAGCGGATTTTTTTTTTTTTTTCCGGCTGATTCTTCCAGTCATTTTTTGGCTTCTTTACGAATGCCTTTTAGAAGTGAAAAGTTTCGTTATTATCTGAATATATCATATTTTGGTATTATTTGTTTTTTGTATAATCAAACCAATTGTTTAGAATGATCTTCACTTATGCTATGAGTGTTTTTTTTTTTTTTTTTTTTTTTTTTTTTTTACATTTGATCTTTTGATGCTGATAGCTAATTTCGTACAACCTTGTTTCTAAAAAAGTTGGGATGCTGTGTAAAATGTAAATAAAAACAAAATGCCGTGATGTGCCAATCACCTAAACTCTATTTGAGTAAATATAGTAGAAAGACCACGTATCAGCTGTTGAAATTGAGAAATTTTATTTTTTTGAAAATTATTGCTCATTTTGAACTTGATGCCATCAACACTTTTCAGAAAATTTGGGATGGGGGGCAACAAAAGACTGGAACAGTTGTATGATGCTAGAAAATACACCTGGAGGAACATTTGGCAACAGGTCAGCCACATGATTGGGCTAAAAAAAAGGGCTCCCTATACAGGCTGTGACTTTCAGAAGTGAAGATGGCGAAGGTTTCACCTCTCTATGAAAGATGGTGAATAACCAATTTATGAATAGCGTTTCTCAATGTAAAATTGCTAGGTATATGGGGATGTGATCATCTAAAGGAATATAATTAAAATATTCAGAAAATCCAGAGCAATCTCTACATGAGGGATAAGGCCAAAAATCAAAACTGCATGGCCGTGATCTTCAGGCCCTCAGGCGATGCTCCATTAAAAACAGACAAGATTTGGTAGTGGAAGTTATTGCATTGGCTCAGGAACAACACTTTTGAAAACCACTGTCAGCGAACACAATTCGTCACAGCATCCACAAAGACAAGTTAAGACTCCAGCATGTAAAGATAAAACTTTGTATAAACCAGATCCAGGAATGCTGTCAACTTCTCTGGACCCGGGCTTATTTAGGATCGAATGAAGCGAAGTGGAAAACTGTCCTGTAGTTTAATCAAAATGTGAAATTCTATTTGGAAATCATGGATTCTGTGTCTTCTGGGCTAAAAAGGAGAGGTACCATCCAGTTCGTTATCAGTACCTAGTTCAAAAGCCAGCATCCATCATAGTATCAGAGTGTTGGTGGCATCAAGTTCAAAATGAGCAATATTTTTCAAAGAACTAAAACCTCAGTTTCAACATCGTATATGTTGTCTTTGGGCTATTTTAATAAGATGCAGGGCCAGTCATTCCCTCATTGCACATATTTTAGCTGTCAAACGAGTTCACCCATTTTTAGGGTACTTGTGTGCTTGGCTTTGACCTTTCAGGGTCACTCAAGGTCAAAAGTCATGTTATTTTACTCACTTCATATGAGTTCCTATATGTGACTACTAGTGACCAAGTGACTATGTACAGTTGTTTTCGAGATTATAGCCTTCAGAAATCTTGACCTTTGGTTTGACCTTTCTAGGTCAGTCATCACGGTGTCATTTTAATCTCCATGTATGATTTCCAAGTGGCTATCTACAGTAGATTTTGAGAGATAATGTGAAGTCGGCAATTCTGATCAAAGAATCTGAACTTTGACCCATGCCGTACTTTGAAACTCTGCACTTTCCGTGATGGCAGTGGATAGGATTTTATTACACACATTGAAAAAGGAAACTGTAGGCATTGGTTTGATGTAATTTTGGCCATTTTTGACGGAGTTCGGGGCAAAAAAACGATTTGAACTTTTCAGTGACCTTTAATCTTGACCTTGACTCAATTCATTCCAAAATTTAATGGGATCTATTCAGGGTCTAGGCCCGACTTTCGGCCAAATTCGGTATAAATTGAAGTTCTGGATTTTTTTGAAATCTTGCTAACAAGCAGAAAGATGAATAAATGCACAAACCGAAGTGATAACAATACTTTTGCCCTACCCGTCAAGTCAGGGAGGGGTAATAAACCCTAACTGTAGCCTTAATGTTAGGTGATGGCTAATGTCGGTATAAGCAAGATCAGGTTACCTCGTTTTAGCTACATAGTTATAACTGTCATCAAAATAGTAAACCATCGCAGTTCTCTAGTATTTCAAAGTCAGCTGTTCAAGTTCTCTTGCCTTATCAATACCATTACTGACCGAACAGCACTATGAGCATGCCTGATCTCTAAGTGTTCAAACAAGGCGGCAGGAGTATCATTCTCTGGGGTTGCTTTTCAGCGAATGGGCCCGGAAACCTTGTTAAAGTTAATGGCATCATGAAACAGGACCAGGATATCCAGATCCTCAGTGAAAACATTAAGCAATCCGCCGAAAAACTTGGTCTTGGGCAGGAATGGATCTTCCAACAGGATAATGATCCTAAACACACGGCCAAATCTGTCAAGAAATGGTTAGTGGACAACAAAGTGAACATTTTGGAGTGGCCAAGCTAGAGCTCTGACCTCAATCCTATCAAATATCTGTGGAGGGAACTGAAGACCAAGGTCATGACAAGGAAACCCTTAAACCTTAAGGATCTGGAGAAGTTCGCCAAAGAGGAGTGGGCCAAAATCCCCGTGCAGACGTGTAGAAACCTTGTGATCAACCACAGGAAGCGTTTGGAGGCTGTAATCGTGAATAAAGGCTCTACCATCAATTACTGAGAAAAGGGTATGAATAATTCTGGACATGGCATTTTTTGTAAATCTATCAAATAAAATACCAAAAAGTATTGTATTTCTTGAAAAATTGTTAACTGCACTTCTCACAGCCTTATGTCAACTTACTTTGTCATTTGTGCAAGAATAAATTTGATTTGTCAAAAAATATCTCGGAAAAAAAACAAAAATTGGTAGGGGTATGAATAATTTTGGGCGCGACTGTGTGTGTGTGTATATGTTCAAATATAAACATCCTAACGAGGGCCACGAGAGCACCTATTCTTAGGCTTGCGTTGACATAGTTGAATATAAATTTGGCTTTCGTAGGATAACATTACTAAAAGACTTTTTTGTGTTTGAATGCCCACTTACATATTACAATTCAAATTAAATTCAACTTTTTGACATTCTTTTGACAACTAATTTAATTTTCTTATTGCAGAAAGTCCTCTGATTGCGGGGGGAAATGATGTCATTGAAAATTGAGTAGTTAACACACCAGGTTTTAACTTGAAGAAAGTTGAGAAAAATTGCCCAGAGAAACTAATGCTTGGAAGTTGTTCTATATGGCCCACTACTATCAACTATGAAAACCGTTAAAAATTTCCAAAGCAAATTTTTGAGAAATTTGCGTTTTTAGAAAATCATGAATTCTGAGATCTGTTTCTTTTATTTTTGGAATGTAACAATTTTCCCCAAGCATTACCTATTTTTCCATTCTAAACCCCCCTCCATTTTGTTTGTATGATCAAATAATTATGTAAGAACCCAATAGTTGACACCTATAACAGTTCATTGCAGGACAGTGACCTGTTTGGGATAAATGGTTTCAAGGAAAGTTCTAACTGCATTCCACAAATTCCACCCACACTTATTTCATCTGAAAAGGCCTATTTTCAATTGCATAATAAGCACTAGGTAATGGTAAGGACATGGAATCAATAGATTGCACCAGGATGTAATGATATTACATAATAAATGTGTACAAAATTTGGTGTCAACCACTTCAAGTGCCCAGTTACTTGAAAGATGTTGCACGTTGAATGCTGAGAGAAAGTTTGCCTGGTTTGTTTCCGAAAAGGAAATTTCAAGATCACCGAAAATTTGCTTGATAAAATTCATGAACACATTTTGACTGATTACGATATTGATGATATTCGTTTGCCATGTGGATTATGTTCAACATGCAAAAGGACTCTGAATGCCTTGTCTGAGGAGAACCTTTAACGATGTTGTTAGTGCATGCTTTGGGAAGCATTTAGGAGAAAATTGGCTGGAGAAGATAGCTTTGTTCGAGGATGCCTACGACAAAACAGGATGCTCAATAACTACAGAAGTACACTTGGTCATACACCATCTTGCATCATTTTGCCTTGAACACAGCTGTGGGCTCGGGCGCTATACTGAGCAAGCATTCAAGGCGGTTCATGCCTCATTTGTGAATTACTGGAAACGCCATCTTGTCGAAGACAGCAAACATCCAGACTATGGACGAAGATTGAAACAGGCAATGAGAGAGTTTAATGCAGCTAATGCTTAAAAAGTTTCAGGTGCAATTCTAATTGGTGATCCTTTCCTACTAGTCTTGGACTAACCAAAGTTAATTTTGGCAAAAGGTCTTTTTTTTTTTTTTAAAAAGGTCTTTAAAAAAAAACGTTAAAAAAAAAAAAAAATTAGTTTTTTTTTTTGGTAACTCAGAGACAAGTTGGAAAGAATCTCTATAAAAGATTTCATCCAGATGGTCATGAAATGTCCCATCAATATCATGAAATTGTTGTTTTTGTAAATTTAAAGATGTCAATTTGTGAAATTGAATAAAAAGTTGATTTTTTTCAAAAATTCGCTTTGGAATTTTTAAACGGTTTTCATGGTTGATACTAGTGGGCCATATAGAACAACTTCCAAGCATTAGTTTCTTTGGGCAATTTTTTTCAACTTCAAGTTAAAACCTGGTGTGATTAGTTTTGGTAATATGTTGCATCCGTATTTTCATGCTATATTTTGTAAATGTGATGGCGAGTGGCCATGCATGGTCACAGTTGTCAAGGAAACAAAATGTGTATTTCCATAAATAAGCCGTCTGTGTGTTTTTTTTACATCTGTGTGGAACACCTATAAAATATACTTCACTCATATGCCACTTTTGTCCCATAATATGCTCTGCATGTTATGAAAATATGGGGAGTACACTATTGCTGAGTGCCTCTGAATTCCTCCATGAAATTTTAGGAAATTAATCTGACTGCTTTCTGACACTAGGTCCAGGTGGGTGGTATCCATCCAGTCAATGATTATCAGTCAGTTACTTCTCTGGTTGAAAAGTGCTCCAGCTTAACTGTTGATCTTGCGGGCCAAAAGATTGTCCTTGAGCTTATGTCCCATTAAGCTGTCATTTACTCCCCTTAACACTCAAGCATAGAAGTCCATTCTCTATATGTTTTTCAAGCATAACGATTTTGTTCACTGGAGCTCGTCCTCCTATTTGCTGACTAAATGTTGCTAAGTACCAGAATAATTTATCCCCTACCTGCTATCATTAAACCAGTCATCACTGGAAGAGTGCTAAACAAATTGATTTAATATCCACCATAACCTTGTATGCAGTCTTAACGCATTAATTAATCCCAATGAATTAACACTTCATTTGTTCCAACGCGCTGTGGTTCATGAATTAAATTTTCATGCAGTGATTAAAGGCTTGTGAAATATACATGATATAGTTAAATTTTCATAATAAATCAGAGTGCAGTGCATTGTAGGCCTGGTTTCAGCCAGCTGTGGTCACAGTCTTGACCAGGGACGAGGAGCTGGACTTCCAATCCTGGTCAACTAGAACTCACTAGGTTTTCAGAACTGCATTCTGTCTGGAGTACCTGTTAAGGTGGTTTACACTTGGACTGAGATGGGGTTGACTGTATTCTTCTCCAGATACTGCCCCCCCAAATTGATAATTTGCTCAGTTTCATTTTTACATTTGCTTAGTCAATAAAAAAATACTGGCTTGGTTGAAGTTAAATTGAGAAAACTCAGAAATATTGCCTATAATTGTTTTATGTACGGTAATAGTGTCATATCTGAAGCCATTTTACAAGGAATATGTAATCATGGCTGAATTATATTCTGAAAAACAGTAAAACAAACAAAAAAAACCTGACAAAGTAAGCAGTGTAAGTGCATATAAATGATTTTTTCATCTGAGAACTGACAGGATTATTCGGGGAACCTACTGTTGAATGATGCGCATGGATGAAAGTTTTACCATTTGGGACGTCATGATCAGTAACAATTGAAGAGCCTCGTGCTTAAAGTACTTAAGTCTCATTTTCTCACACATGAAGTAAGGATGGGGAAATGTGTTTTATTGTTACCAAAGTATTTTCTCAATTTTCCCAAAATGGATATTATGTGAATTAAAGTACATTTAGCACCAGGGTTTTCAATTAGTGTAATTCGATATGACTGCTTATCATAGCAATTGTTGACCTTGACAAACATCATGCTTACTGTCTGGTTTGCAAGTTAATATGGAGCAATAGTTTTTTTTATTGTGGCGTTGTCTGCTGGTAAAGCAAAGTATCTGCGGAGTTGCAAGAGGCCTGCTTACCGACCCTTCGATGATGCATTACTTCCCCTGCCTAGCCTACCTACTGAGGTAACCAACTATACCTTGCAAACCTTTTTTTTTTTTTTTTTTTTTACCAAATCCCAGACACAATATTAACTTCATGCATTATTCACTAACAACCTGGTTTTTTGTTGTAAAAATTAAAGCTCATGACAGTGTGACCCAAAATGGCTCTGACTGGAATGTCCTGTTGCTATAGTATTAAAATAAAACTCTGGCTCTGTATACATAGTTTTCAGTCAATCTCCTTGTACGTTTGTTACTGCGTACCTCTCAATGGTTAGTGTTACATTGACTTCGTTCTGATTGGTAGCTTGACTTCTGATGGATCAGTTGATTGAGGGATATCGAGGATAGCCTATGCTCAGACACATTACCCAGATTACCAGACAGCCCTGACATAATTAGCTGTCAGTTTTACTGTGTACTATGACATTGACTTGGACATGTTAAGCATTTGAAAACTGCTTCTGTGCTTTAACAAGCACTTTCATTTATTGTTGGATGTTGGTGCCAATTCTCGACCATGTTTTCAATTTTAGTCCTGTTGATGTAGATAAAGTGGTTCTAAATTTTCTTGCATTTAATGTACCTATCCTGTCATGTAATTTCAGTAATGTGGCTCATTATTGGTTTCAAATTAATAGATGATGATGATGACAGCAACGATGATTACTGTTGATTGATTACCTTAGGCTATATATAATTTATGTGGTTGGTTATTTCAGCGTTGCATGCGTGTTAAAAAATTCAGAAACGGAATATAAACATGGTTCTAACACAGCGTGCAAATGCTTTAGAAGTCCCAAAATAAAATAATTAAAATAAACAATTAATATATAAAATTCTTAGACATTCAAAGCTTTCCGAAATAAATGTGAAAGAACCGCGCGCCTTCAGTTGGATCCACAGGTGTTCAACCCACGCATTGTTGATAGTGTCAGTTCTCTCAATGAGAACCTCTAGCTCCAATACTTGATGAATTGGCGAGAGGCGGCCGGGGCATGGTTAGCCTGTTATCTGTCAGACCCTACAGTTCAGTGTCTCGCGAGAGAAGCCGCGCTCGCTTGACGAGATCTGAGGGGCTCAGGTGTAAGCGCTCCTCTCATCCCAGTAGTAGGAAACAGCAGACGGATAAGCGCGACTGAGAGACTACAGCCAGCGCCGTATGATCTTCAGATTCAAAGCTGCACTCAACCGCTACAAGCTATTGCATCATTACTGGAAAAGCCGGGACCGCTATTTCTGTTCCTTTTCCTCCCCTCTTTTGTTGCACTTTATTTTAGGAAGCCGCAGAAATGATGTCCATGAACAGCAAACAACCCCATTTTGCCATGCATCCGACCTTACCTGAGCCTAAGTACACCACCCTGCATACCAGCTCCGAGGCAATACGGCGAGCCTGTCTACAGACTCCACAGGTAAATTAAGTCAACTTATTTTTGTGTCCATTTCTGTAGCAGACTCGCATGCTTGTGTGTATTCTAGTGCAGAGGAGAGCTGGAAGGCACGCGCTGACAAGCCGCGCTTAATGTTTTTTTCATGTACTCCTCGGCAATCATCGGAGTGCCTGTGATCTTTTTTGAAAGCGTATTCACAGAAGGCTCCGACTTCACCCCTTTTTGTATTAATTTTTATGACTCCAGTTTCTAAAAAAGAATCTTCTTCTGCTACGTGTTATGCCTTGACAGTATTCCCTTGCTGAAAGTAACATATCTATTTATTCTTGTCTTTATTCCTCCCCCATTCTACTCCTTTTCTCTGAACGCAGTTGCAGAGCAACATCTTCGCCAGCCTGGATGAGACTCTCTTGGCGCGCGCTGAGGCTCTCGCGGCCGTGGACATCGCGGTGTCCCAGGGCAAGACCCACCCATTCAAACCGGACGCGACGTACCACACGATGAACAGCGTGCCCGTGCCATGCTCCTCAACCTCAACTGTGCCACTTGCCCACCACCACCACCATCACCACCACCATCACCATCAAAACCTGGAACCCCCGGACCTCATGGACCACATCAGCTCGCCTTCGCTGAGTCTCATGACCGGCGGGCACGACGGGGTCGGGGGCGGTGGAGGAGGCGGTGGCGGGGGCTTGATTTCCACTTCTGCGCACCCGCACTCACACATGCACGGCTTAAGCCACCTCTCCCACCAGGCTGCTATGAACATGAATTCTCCTCTCACTCATCACGGGCTTTTGCCCGGCCACCATGGCGGAGCACAGAGCGCGGCTGGACTCACCAATAACGGACTTCCCTCCATCAACGATTCGGACACAGATCCCAGGGAACTGGAGGCTTTTGCTGAGCGGTTCAAGCAGCGGCGAATCAAGCTTGGCGTCACCCAAGCGGATGTCGGGGGTGCACTTGCAAATCTGAAAATTCCTGGTGTTGGCTCCCTAAGTCAAAGTACCATTTGTCGGTTTGAGTCGTTGACTCTGTCGCACAATAACATGATAGCGCTAAAACCCATACTTCAAGCTTGGCTAGAAGAGGCTGAGGGGGCTCAGAGAGAAAAAATGAGCAAACCGGACATTTTTAATGGGGGAGAGAAAAAACGCAAGCGGACGTCCATTGCAGCTCCAGAAAAAAGATCTTTGGAAGCCTACTTTGCTGTTCAGCCCCGACCTTCTTCAGAGAAGATTGCAGCTATTGCAGAGAAATTGGACCTCAAAAAGAACGTGGTGCGAGTATGGTTCTGCAACCAAAGACAAAAACAAAAGCGTTTGAAGTTTTCTGCGGCGCATTAATCGACCGAAATAGTATACTTTTGTTTGACTGCATTTAGGGACCAAGGAAGACACAAATCATCGTTTTAGTCTTCTTGTTTTATTGAAGGCTTTTTTAAAAACGATGTGGTGGCGATAAAATGACTGGTATCATGAAGCTTCATATTTCTCTCATTAATTTATTTTCACGTTATCGGTGAATGTAAGTATGCAAATAACAGGTAATCCAGATTATTTTCTCATTTGGTTAGCTAAACTGCCTCTGATATTTCCTTTTTTGAAACCCACCGCATAATGTGGTGCAAGTTGCGGATGCTGTTTGCAATTTTTCTTAAATTTAACTACGATATTTATTTCGAGCAACAATAGTCAACCAAGGGTTACCTCATCGTGTATATTCTCTTGAGGGTGTTTGTCTATTTTGAATTGTGATCACACCGCTGTGTTTCTATCATTTTAGAATTATGTCAGCTGCTGATCCCAGCTAAGTCTTACGCGAATGTTTTTGGCTATTCGTAGCCCAGTGCTCCAAAGGTCTGCATGATTATACTCCAGGAAGACAGGCATCAGATTAAGTACCGTATTAGTGTGACATAAAGTTAGTCGCCACAGATTTTAATTTTGAATTTGCACTAAATCTACAGTCATTTAGAATACTTTGATTAGGTAAGGTTGAGGTGGGTTTTGTATATATACAAATGACACTTGCTCAGAAGTTGAATTCTTAGTTTTCAAAATCGAAATATTTTATTTAAGATATTGGCTTTACCAGTGAAAATGTATTAATGTTAGAATTTAAGCTCGCATGATTCAGATGGTATACATAACTAACGAAAAAAGAAAAAGTAATAATTCGGACTTAATGATATTTTCTTTCTTTTGTATACTACGGTTTGCAGTGCAAACGTTCTATGCATTAAAAATATATCAGCACTACGTAGAGTATCTACTGGTAGACCTTTGTGGATGGTGTATCTCACAGTTTACTGCCTGTTTTCACATAAAAACACAACGTTGTTTGTCGTGTTAATTGTAAAAAAAAAAAGAAAAGAAAACGAAAAAAAAGTTGTGTGAGTAATTTTATTTTGTGCACAAGTATGTTTACAAACTCCAGTCACGTGTGCATCATGAAACTGTCTCATCTCTGTCCCACAGGCTGTCCGCTGAGCTTCTTTCTGCGTTATTTATTTGTTTATTTATGTGTTTATTTATTTATCTATTTATTTACTTAATACTTGCTTACTTACTTTCTTACTTTTTGTTCTTACTGAATTATGTAAGCCAAACCCAAGAACAGGGAGATGTGTCCCAACAATCTTGCAAATAAATGAGACAAAAATAAAGCCATTCATGTTTTCTGAGTGAAACGTCAATTCATATGCCAGCGTATCATGGTTTCTGACATTGATTGTACTTTTATCGCCAGTTTTAACAAGATAGTGGCAATCGTACAAGTAATAATCGTTATAAAACACAAAAAATAATAATAATAATAATAATAATAATAATAATAATAATAATTTTTTTCTTTCTATCTGTATGACGACGACAGTGAGGATGATGATGATGATGATGAGGCCTATAATTATTAGAGGAAATAACACTCATAATGAGTCGATTTCTTATTGTTTTTAGAGAAAGAACACGATCTGATGTGTTGATTAATACATCGCTGGTTGCAGTTTCTGCATTGATATTATAATTCCGATTTAATTGAAGTAGTATAGCCTTGTTATTTTTTTTAGTAACAAGAATGTTGCCACCTACTGATTCAGTCCAATGTGCTCAGCAGAGAATCAATGGCAGATTATTTAAATATTCAACTCAGTTCTACTAGGAGTAGGTCTAGCTACTTCGGTAAAACTTCACTTATGAGATCTCAGAAAGTTTTACTGGATACAGAGATTCAATCGACTATCAACGTTTGCTTCACAAGAACCACACCATAGATACTATTTTATTTATTTATTGTCTCTTGTCAGTAATAATATTTTTTTTGAAAGACAGAAAAAAATGAGGCTGTAATTACTGGCGGGATTTGCATCCAGTCTTCACCACATCGCACTTTTACACGGAGTTCTATGTTTTAAGTATAATAAAAGTTGTTAAAAGTTGTGTGCTTGCACTAATAATAATAATAATGGAGATACACTATTTTAATCTACAGATTGCCTGATTTTTCTGTAAATATTTGCTATGCCATTACGTAAAAGTAGACATTATAAACTGCTGAACAAATGCTGTGCCATAACACATTTCATCTCTGCTGTCACAGTCCTGCTGATGTTCAGCTATTATTGCGGCGAATATTCCACTGTATATATACTCTATATTAGGATTATTGAATTAAAAAGCAATAACTGACCTCCTCCGGGGAAGTTAAATGAGGTACAAAGTTAAAAGCTCTAACCAATATCTTTCTTACGTAATAATGCAACGACGATAGTAATATAGTTTGCTACCAACGCAGTAAAGTTTAACGGTAGCCAACTCCAACCTGTTTTTGAATTATTAATTAAGTGCAAATGCTAATATTAAATACTACGCAATTATTTCTAGATTACGTAAATTATTACTGAATTGAAATACTTGCAACAGGAGTTGTTAATATTTAATGCACTGAGATTTGGTAAATTAATAAACCAATTACAACACGACACCAATTAAAAACGTAAATAATTATTGTTCCATGTCCTAATGGAGAGGCCTTGTTTTATTACGTACGCCTTTTTTATGTGAATATACTTAATCATGAGGATTGATTCAGTAACCAATACCTCGTAATTTACTTTGCAATTTAATTTATGTTAAATGTAGATTTTAGTTTAATCAATTTAATCAATTTAAGCCACAGCTTAATACTAATACTAATACTAAATAATAATAATAATAATAATAATAATAATAATAATAATAATAATAATAATGATAATAATAATAGTATTACTACTACTACTACTACTACTACTACTACTAATAATAATAATAATAATGCAGAAACCGCGATATTTCTCAATTAATGACCACTCCCCCCATGTGAAGGTTACTCTGTTGATTTTGAGATGCACAAGCTCAGAACATAAACAGCGAGCCTCCACACTCTCTTCCGCTGAAGCCGAAGAAGTGGTGCCGGAGTAATATTCAAAGCCGTTTCTATAGGTCATCTCCCTGGCAGTGCACATTTAATGAACCCGGAGGCTGTGGAAGACTCTAAACTGTATTGAAATCATTCTAAACCACCAACATCATAACTTTCTCCGGTAAACATCAAGTTGTGTTTATTTCAAGTGATCAATGACCCCCCACCATAATCAAAAAAAAGAAAGATATTCGAGGTATTTCGATAAGGTCCAATTTCCCTGCGTTTAAAATGAAATGCAGGTGATGCAATATTAATCGGTCTTTGCTGATATAAAATGCAATATTTTCAGACAGCTAACGGGGTTTTGCGCGAGTCGGCAGATGAAAGTGGCCGCAGCTGTAGACCGGAGTAAAGCTACACATTTATTGCTTTTGTTTGGCTTTTGGCTACGGAGAAAGAAGAATTGGACTGTGAGTATGGGACGTTTATTTTATTTGTGATAAAGCATTGCAATATCATAGAGACGAAAAATCTGAAGATGCTCTATCTTTATGCAAACCGGCCGCTGTGGGCCTTTTCATTGAACTTAACGAAGGATTCCGAAAAAGTATCATTTGGAAAGTAGACACCTAAGTTAGCACAAACGGAAAACTGGATCATCATGATCATGACTTTTGGAGGGCGAAAAATGTAAAAACCAGGCTAGTAAAGTCATGCGATTTTTCTTTCAATACAAACGCATTTACGAATTGTTATGGTAGCTAGTATGCAGAATAAGTGTTACTATTTCGCATTTGGCATGGTGAACAAGGTCACCCGTGAATGCTAAGTGTATTAGTGCATATTGTTCTTTTCTATAATGTCTTTCAACGGGAAATATTTGTAGTCAGCCATGCTTTTACCATGTCATGAAAAAAAGAAGAAAAAAATACGACAATCATTTGTGTTGGAACTGTAGGCTCGGAAACTAAAAGAAAAGAGTAATTTGTCTATATCAACTCCTCCCATTCCATTTGTATATCGTTGTTGGATTGTTAAAGGCTTCCTAAAATAGCCTACGATTGAGTGCGCGCACGTGTGTGTGTGTGTGTGTGTGTGTGTGTGTGTGTGTATATATATATATATATATATATATAAACACCCACACCCTCGAAAACCTGTTTTAAGAGCCCTTGATGGTGTATATTTTGCAACACTTCAAGTCGACTTCACGATACAGCAATATTTCAGTACCAGGAACAGCTCCCTTGCAAATTGAAGAGTAATGCATTATTGAAAGCCTATATCAAACAGCTCTGGGGTGCTGTCTTTCTGAGCCGAGACCTCAAGATGAAGTCCGACTGTCTGACTGCACAAAAGCTTCTAATATGTTAATGGCCGTAGGGGATGCCTTAGGTACCATTCCCCGCTGCTTCGCGCACCATATGTCAGGCTGTTTGCCGCGTGGATCTATTAATCAAGAAAGATTTCATCAACCAAACTCCCCAATATCCCACACCCTGAGTTCAACTGACAATGATTCTACAATATATATTATGTTTCTCTGTTTTTAAGGATGCATCAAAAACTATTGAACGATCAGAAACTCTGTGATTAATTTCCCTCTTTCATTAAAAATTAGCAGAGGCCTTCGAATTGTGTGCACTCGTTTTCAGAATTTCTTAACCATAATACGAGATACACTAGGCTTCTGCCGTTGCCTTCTTCCGCGAACAAAGATAAGAAAGAAGAATACAGCCTACAAGCTGATGCGAGGGGACGAATTTAGCTCACGAGGAAAGTGAACATTTTGAAGGGGCTCTTGATTTCTGTAACTCGACATCTGTTCAGTTTTTTTCGCGAGGCAGGTATAACCAAGACAGTGAAGGCCAAACTAGTTTACTAGTTCATAATAGCCGCGTAGTAATGGTTGAGAGAGTGAATGACTGTGAGAGATGGAAAGCAAGAGAGAGGGAGGGAGAGAGAGAGAGAGAGAGAGAGAGAGAGAGAGAGAGAGAGAGAACATGGCAGGGGACCATGGGCCGTGAAAGGCTATGAGCTTTCAAACAAAATTTTCTGTCTAGAAAATGTCTCGCAATCGTCAGAGCTTGGGAAAAGGGAACCGATTGGACGTGGTGGGACAAATTGCAATAAGAGAATCGTTGACCTGCTCCAACCAAAAAACCTATATTTCCCTTCTGAAGACTCGACCTATTTGACTGCAGCTACAAGCTCAAGGTCTCATAACTAAATTATTATGGTCTTTGTTTGGCGAAGTGGCTTAATTGAACAATCAAACAGATGGAAAAATATTGGCTTGTGAAATTTGATTCAAGGTAAATGAGATGACGAGACCGCGCAGCAGAACAAAGTTTATTCCGAATTTCCCGTTCACCGTCGTAAGGATTATTTACAACCCAAATCCAGTTACCGGGGAACCTCTTGGGAACCTCTGACCTCAAAGATTAAACGGAAAAAAAAATATATATATATATATATATATATATATATATATATATATATATATATATATATATAAATATAATATACAATTTCAAACTTGGTTTGTTGTCACGTAGCCGGCAGATTTTTTAGGGGAAAAAATGATTTGACTATTTGACTATTTTCCTCCATTTTTTTTTTTTTTTTTACTTCATTCACTGGGACAGAAAATTGTGGCTAAATATGGCCCACAAATTATTCACTTTTTTCAGTGCATGCGTAAGGAAAATTAGTTGATTCCTGGTTAGGAAAATGAAATAATTAAACATAATTCAACACAACCCCACAGTTGGGCAGACATGACAACCGAATCATGAGCTCCACGACTTCACACAGCTACCATGACTGTAATATTGGTTATAACAATGGAAAATGACTGCCACGCCGACGAATAGAAATGTCAAATTGTGTGTGCACGCGCGCGAGTGTGTGTATGGGGGATAGTGCAGACCTCAGAAATTTGTATTCATTTCCAACTTGTATTTGCTCAGTTGTCTAAGACAGCACTCGCTGATTCTCCGGCTGGGGTATGGCTGCCGATGATGTTGACACATCGGGGAAATTCAATCACAGGAGGTTCAGAATCAGACGAACAACTTATTTATCTAATAAAACCGTCATTTAGGAGGAAAAATATTTGCGAAACCGTATTTGACCCCTTGTCACATTGACTGCGACGACTTTGAAAGTGCGAAATGAAATTCGGACCCTCTGGGTGCCTGGAGACACGCGGGCAACACAGGTGAAAGTACTCAGTTGTGGGCATATTCTATGCTACGGATGAATTTGACCTGCTGAAAGGTTGAAAAAAAAAACGAATAAAAGTATATCCCCTCGATCTTAATGAAAATCAAGTACGTGATCATGTTACTCAGTCATTTGTGGGCCATGTAACTCAGATAATTAATTACGTATTTCCCTACGTCATGCTCTTCCATTTCATGTCTCACCTGTATCCTTGCTCGAGGCTGTGCACTATTGACCTCATATTGAACACATTTGTCCATCATTATTACCATCATATAAAGCCTACAAAAATCATTGTCACACGGTGCATTGTACTGCCTTGTAACACATACAGTAACACTTGCATCATGCTCTCTCTCTCTCTCTCTCTCTCTCTCTCTCTTCCTCTGACACACAAAAACACCCGATGTACAGTATTTTGAGACGAAAGAGGTATATATAAAAATAAAATTGTAATATTATCGGTTCAAATTTGTCGTAGGTAACGGGCAAACTGGGCAAAGACTGTTTTTTTAGATTGCTACGTAACTTGCAAACGAGCCATACACCTCATCCTAGAAAAAAAAAAATATATATATTTTTTAAGAAAAATGTGCATTTGGTTGAGAAACGTCATGAGAATGCTGTTATTTTGGGCTACTAAACCCGACTTGTAACAGATTACACTAAGCTTGTGCTACATGTTGAGAACTGTTAGCAGTGTTATTCCCATGGTAAAATCACTTTGCCTTGATTTTTTTGATCCATTATTATAGTTTTTTTTTTTTAATTTCTTTTATTTTTTTAGTAGGCCAACCATCTCTATAATCTTTATTTCATTGTCACTGTCACTGACGCTTTCAGAATAAACCGAATGAAGGGCAGTTCCAGGGATGTGACTTCATGCATTTTTTTCTTCTTTTTTGTGTGTCAAGAGAACTTTCGTATCATTGAATAATTCAGGGACACTACTTACATGGTGCTTAGCAGCTGTAGGTTTGCATTTAACGGCGAGACATTTTAACGGAGGGTTTCGAACATTTTTCGGCTTCAGCATGATTACAATTTTACTACTCATCAACCCAGTTGACTTTTCCAATTTCTGTTATTTTTCTTCAATATCCCAACTTACAGCGAGTACACTTTCATTTTAAACCGAGAATAGATATGTTTATTCAAACGTAGAGGCTGTTTCACTTTTCACGTATGAAAATACGTTTTAAAGAAATGGTGACTTTGACGATTCCAGTACATGTAAATGAAAACGTAATTACCGTAAATCTCCTGTTAATGGCTTAGACACAATGGTCTGTAAGATTCCGTTGAATTATTCAACTCATACAATGATTTTGTGATTATTTACACGGTTTTATATCGGAATACCGTTCATTGCCAGGCTTTTTTCGGCTGAGTCCACCGACCGTCCGTCCGTGATTTATAATAAATTGCTCAACATGTAAATCTTTAAAATAAGGAGGGAAAGTGTGCAGCGAATCCATGGCTTTCTGAGCCATGAAATATTTATCACCGTTGATTAAACATAGCTTCAGCCCCCAGATTTGAATTAAGACCAATGCGATGTTCCGTGAAGCCATGGCGTGCAACGCGGGTCACGGCGGGCTCAGCGGCGCACCTTAGCATAATGGGTCTAACGTTCGCCTGTCATCATCGGGGGAATCTTGGGGAGGGGGGAGGAGATTGCGAGGATAAGCGAGCTGGTCATTCAAGAGAAGTATTAAATATTTTATGAGCGTACAGAGAAGACAGGAAAGACGCTGGTCAGAAAGGTTAGTTCAACTCATTTGCGGAGCTCTTGGCAAGCTTTTGCCAAGCAAAGGTGGAGAGAAGTGGGAGAAATGATAATGCAAGTTCTCCATCTGCTGCAACAAAATTAGAATTTCAGGCGGTTGATTGGTTCATGAAGCCCGAAAGTTCATGCACCGCACTCATAATTCTGGAGGAGGGGGATCAGTAGCTACCGGGAAAATATCATCATATGTTGTCCCTAACTTGGACTAAAAGAGCTCTGCAGGAGTATCATTAAAAGTAGTACTTATTCTCAAGTTTGGCTTTCACCGTAATTACTGATTGACAACTGAAACATGAATCTAGGCTTGGTTTAATTCTTTTGCCATTATTAAAACAATGCTGCCTCTACCGAATATTTACAAATCATTCCTGCATTGTCAAAGCAGTAGATTGTTTTGTAGGCTATCAGATCTCTTCCAAAAGAACTACTACAAGACTGCCACCTGGCTTATTTACAGCTGATTACGCAGAGTCACGGCGGAGAAGAATGCAAAATGGGCAAGATAAGTGAAATATAACAAAGAGTAAAAACAATCATGCTCTCCCCGTGTTACTGACACATAGGGGATGTTCTTGTTTATTGCTTCATAGAATAAAAGAACAGTTGCACAATTACTGCCCCATTACTGTACGAGCAGACAATAATTTTGTATGAAATTACGGATAATGAACTCCTTGTGCACGTGGTGCACTGTGTCGCAGCCTATAAAATGAAACTGCACTAATGAGGCTATTGGAATGCTTTTGTGAGCATGTGACTTCTTTTTGAACATTAAATGAATGTTTAATCATTGTACAGAGGGCGATGTAGGCAGCAAGATAATACCTCTGTGGCTTTCATAATTAAACTGAATCAACATTTCAAAAAGACATAGCAGTCCTCCAGTTCTCTGGATTTTCATTGTGGGGGTGTGACTACAGCAGGGTATAATAATTTTTAGAAAACAAGATGAACCAAGTGGGGGTTGTTCCACTCTATTTGTTTATTACTGAACTGCTACTCTCTTTGAGGAAGAATACAACTTAATGTTGTTAAGGCAATGAAATACAATGCAGAAAAAATGTTCAGTGTTGATTTAACTCTTGCTGAAATACAGTCCACATGGACCATGCGTACTCTGAAATATTACTCAGATCTTTCTTAATTAGTGTCTGCCTCCACCTCCTTCTTTGTTTAGAGCAAATAGAGTGAATGAAAAAAGTATTTGCCCCCTTCCCAATTTCCTTTATTTTTGCATATATGTCAAATTTAAATATTTAAGGTAATTGAAGTAATTTTAATAATAGACAAAGATAACCTAAGTTAACACACAATGTGGTTTTTCAAATGATATTTATTTTAATAAAGGAAAAAAGCTATTGAACCCTATCTGGCTGTTTCTGGAAACAAAAAATTGCCTCTTCAGTTCCTAAATCAACCAATTAAACAAACTTAAGTGATCATTGGGATCAATTTCGCTAAACACACCCAGGTTTGATAACCGGCCCTGTTGTATGTAAAAATCATTTAAATGGAACCAGTCTGGCCATATGAAGTAAACAAAAAGCAGCACATGATGCCATGATCCAGAGACACTCAAGAACAGATGATAAGGTTGTTGACATCTATCAATCTGGAAAAGGTTACAAAGTTATTTTGAAGGCTCTGTCCAGCAAACCACGATGAGAGCTATTATCCACAAATGGAGAAAACTTCTAACAGCGTTTAACCTTCCCAGGAGTGGCGGGCCAACCAAATTTCCTCCAAGAGTGCATCATTGACTCATCCAGGAGGTCACAAAAGAACTCAGTCTAACATCTGAAGAACTGCAGGCCTCAGTGAAGATCAGTGTTCATGACTGCACAATAAGAGAGAGACTTGGCATGAATGGCATCATTGAGAGAGCTGCAAGGCAAAAAACATTGCTGACAACAAAGAAAACCAAGGCTCATCTCACATTTACAAAAAAAAAAAAAAAAAAAAAAAAAAAAAATTGATGACCCCCAAAACCTCTGGGATAATATTTTGTCGAATGATCAGTCTTAAGTTGAACTTTTAGGTCCTGTTGCATGAGGTGTAAAGCTAACACAGTATTCCACAATGAGAACATCATACCAGCAGTCAGACACAGTGGTTGAAATGAGATGACCTGGTGCTATGTTGCTGCTTCAGGATTTGGGTGACTTGCCATGACTGATGGAATCATTAGAACAGCCCTTTACTAGAAAATTGTGAAAGAGATCAGCTTGTGACTAAAAGTTCAAGTGCAGTCGAGTTATGCTGCAAAATAATGATGAGAAGAACACAAGCAAGTCCACCTCTGAATGGCTAAAAAGAAACAATTGAAGGTTCTGGAGTGTCAAAGTGAAAGTCCTGACTTGAATCCAAGTGAGATGCTGTGGCATGACCATAAACAGGCAGGTCAACCCTCCAATGTGGCCGAATTAAAACAATTCTGCAAAGGTGGATCGGCCAAAAATTCTCTACACTGATTTAGGGCAGTCATTGCCAGTTATTTTAAATATTTGATTGCAATGTTTGCCATCAGGGGTGGCACAACCCGCTATTAGGTTAAGGGAGGCATTTATTTATTTATTTATTTATTTATTTATGTTTCACATTGACGTTAAAGGTTTTGAGTAATACTTTACCTTTTAATGAAATGATCATGTAGAAGCTGCAGTTTGTGTGCACTCACATTGTCTTTGTCTAGTATTAAAATTAGTTGGATGATCTGAAACTTTTAAAATATTACAAATAAGCAAAAATAGGAAAAATCATGAAGGGAACGAACAGTTTTCACAGCACTGTGGAATAAACACAATATTTCCTTTTTTGGCCCTCCTCACAGATTAAGTGCCACAGTACGCAGACTGCCACCCTTAGCTTCATGGTTACATTTTATATTGCTACTCCCCCATAATGCTCAGAGGTGCTGCGAGGAAACCAGCGACCTCGTTAAAAACAGATAATGGTTTATGAGCCATGCTTAAAATCACCCATATATTTGTCTTTGGTTATAACAACATGAACAGCCATAAAGGCTACACCGACAGATCATTCTATAACGGCTGTCTGGTTTGACAGCTCACAAACTGGAATTTTTGGCCTCCAAAAGCATCTGACCCACTGTTCAGAAGTGGCACAATTTTCCCAGTGAAATTTTGCAAGCATGAGAGAAAAAAAATAAGTTTACAGGTTTGCCTATGCATACTGATTGCCAGCTCTGGTTTAACTGTAATTTTGAAAGTCTCTCGCATTTAATGTGTGAATCACGTGCATCTTCTTCCATTACAATCAGGATCCCTTAGAGAAAAGCCAGCACTGATGTGGGATGACTTGATTAGACTGGAGGGAGAGTGCAGAGACAGGCCAATCCCTCATGATTATCACCCAGTCAGGCATCATTCAGGACAGTGTCATTTACCGCAGAGTCCTGTCACAGGTTTGATCCCACAACACAGCAACTTAAAAAACATTCTTAAAATGCTATTAGAGTGTTTTGTCAATAATGGATCACCACCACTGCTCTCCGACAACAATGTGAGTCTGTTTCTTAGTAGCTGGGCATCAAAATGCTTGTAATTTCGGAAACTGAAATGAGGCACTAGTACCATTCCATCCTGTGATAAAATGCACTCCAGTCTCTGAACACTGACCAATTACATTGTTGACCAAAATATCTTAAATAATATGGAGTCACCAAGCTGTTCAACCAGAAAAAAATATGCATGTGTTTATTGCAAAAACAACAGCTTTGTAGGAGATGCGTCTTATTATTGAAAAGCTATGCAGAAAGCTGTAGAATTCCTAACACCAATCTTACATTTCCATTACAGGGATACATTACACATGGCATTCATTGGCCAGTAACATTTTTGAAATACAGAACGATTTGGGATTCACAGTAAGTTATATAAATATTATGGTTATTGGTTGCGGCAGATCCTACTTCCATATATTTCAAAACTCTCATGAATGATGGGATCACCTTGTACAGATGAAAGTAATTATTCGCAGGAAAGTGAATTTCACTATCACAGAAACAAAAACAACACCGGTTGTCTTGTTCAGCTGATACTTTTGATATTATTCCATGAACTTCATGATCTCATCAAGCTTCCACTAACCTAATTTTTAAACATTTTTTTTTTTCTTGTTTTATGTATACTGCCAATATTTCTACCCCCTTCACAACAGTTTCCATCACATGGGCAATCAATATGTCCTGGACAGCTGGAAATTAATAATGATTCCTTTACAAATCTTTCCGCAGCGAGTCAGGTATGGGTCACTTGGTAAGAAATCAGTTTCTGATTGATCTAATTCTCCACCCCATCAGCCTTTTCCCACATTGGTATCTCAGACTGTCCCAGACTGACAAGGTAATGTTTTCTGTCTGGTTGCGTTATAGCTGTAACAGGCTATTCATTAATTTTAGCTTCTGTTCTCAACCTTTCACCAAATGCACTCTTACTGGAGAGTGCAGACTTTAACAGAGAGTTTTGAACTAACATAAATCACTTTAGATAGTTCCAGAAAGAAATCTTTTTACCCTTGCTTTTTTTTTCTGTTAAGTTTTGTTGGCTACAGCTCATGGAAAATAGAAATGAGCTGAATAATGTCCTGGTAAAAATGGAAAAGAGTTTAATTACTAAAATTTTCAGTAGTTATGGCTATATATCTTTAATGCAATTTACTTTGCTTGCTCTAAAAAAAAAAAAGACTGAAGAGCAAATGCTGACCAAAGTCTGGATTACTGCATCACCTATGATTTTGCCCCGATACTGTTGACTGTTTTGATTGTAATGATTGACTTGAGTCTGTATCATCTTACATTTGTTGCCTCATTGCTTTCCGCATTGCTGCCCTTCCACAGGCAAGCACAGACATACAAACACACACACACACACGCACACACACACAGGCAAAGACATTTGCAGCCTTAATAGAGGACATTATTGATTATAGTCAGAATTTTTATCCCTATTGACAAAAATATTGAAAAAAAATGAACCTCTGAATAATTCAGAGGGAAAACATAGACTGAGATCGATAAGGCAAATCTGATATCAACCATAATACACTGGGGCTAGTGTGCAGAATGAAGAACAATCAGATTCCTTTTTTTATTTCATTAGGCATAAAAGGTTACACTGCATCTTATTGATGATGTCACTGGTCATCTATGCAAAATGGTGCTTATTCGCTGTATTTACCACACAACCTTCAAGAATGGGATCTGAGAATTACATATTTGATTGCATTATTCAATTTTGCATATGTGACTGTTTATATTTTTACAAAGAGTTGGTGGTTTGGCTGCAACCAGTGCTGCGCATTTATAACATAAATATACTGTATATGTAGAACCCTTCAACTCCTTACTTTTTACAAACCACAGTAACTTTGATACAGTATGTATAATTTTTTAATTTACATTTTAAGCTGTCATAAGCTGCATTGAAATGAGTTTCAGCAACTCTCCTATGAAATACAATATGGTCTGTGTATACATTCCCCCGCACACCAATGCAGACACGCACTCACAAATACACACACACACACACACACACGCACACACATGCTCAAAATAGAAAACAGCCACCATATGTATATGGTTTTTTAACTCTAACCTCCATACACTGTGCACTGTATATGCAAAACTATTTCAAATCATATCTTGGATTTCAAAAAGATTCTCGAAAGAAGGCCTTTGGCACATATTTAAGTGTCCACTCCTTACCTTCGTGGGAAATACAGCCAATAAAACAGTGTAAGCCAAATGCATGAGACTAATTATGACTCAATTACAACAAAAGGTTCTCAGTTAGTGAGTTTGGCGCGGGGTGGGGTGAAAACCTGCCCCAGTCCATCACACTGCTAATTAATATTTTCATTATCTCTCTCATTGTCACGGTGGGTGGATGAGCCTTGATCATGCAGTCTTGTACAACAGGGCCGATACTGTAACGTGTCTATAATTAATGTGATTTATGCCAGCGCTGTTTAATAGAGAGAGCTGCTTCATCTCCCCACAGTGTCTCTCTCTCTCTAAATGTTTGATGGATAAACAAAGACTTTTCTAATGGGAACCGATGGCCACTTTTATGTGGAATTTAATAAAGACGTTGTTAATAAGCCCAAGAAGCAATCAGGGAGAAAAGGAGGAGTCCTCGGGGGGTGTTCTGTGAAACAGGAGCTCTCTTACGTGGTGCCACACCCCCCGCCAGCCCCCCACCCCGTAACGTAAATTCTCAGAAAAAAAAAAAAAAAAAGTATAGAAGTGCTTAAAACAGGACTGATGCTTGCCACTTGGGTACACTAGCCCCGTAGGTGCAGAAAATTGCTCTCCAGCCCAGCAGTGTGTAGTTTGGTGGTTTTTTGTTAGGGAAATTTCTTTCTGGCTCCCGTGTGGAATACAGGTGTACCAAATAGGGTTCATTTGAGGGACTTGTTCAACAAAAATGTATCTACAGTGTATCTTTATTTCTGAGAGTATGATGTCCCTGATTCTGCTTCAAACACTTTGCAGGGTGTGTCAATGAAGAAGTGATCTCAGACAAAGCATCCCTCTCATTTCCTCATCCAGTGAATAAATGGAAAACACCTGACCCCCGTGTGTGACCTTTGGAACTTCCGCCCAATGGACAGTGTCCGTTACCTCCCATTGGCAGGCAAAAGGCGTGTAACAGGACCCAGGGTGACGCATGGTGTAAGAGTGTTATCGCATTACAGCGGTATCACAGCAACTAAGGTCTGCTGCTGTTACAAGTGCGCTCTGTATCTGACCAAAAAACAAGGGGAAAACATTCCTTCTTAAACTGACCTTTCAGATTGAGAAAGTTATTTACAGTCCCACAGACAAAAAGTGTACATCCTGCTTTATGGCTCCACAGGTTTGTGCAGCTCATCAGGGGGTCAAGGAGAAGAACAGAGGCCTGTGATATGTTCTTTCATTTACAAATCACCATTGATCATGTTGTGCTGTTGACAGGCAAGTGTCAAAACTTGGATTGCTTGAGCAAAATTTACCAGTTTTTGGAAGGCGGTTTGCATTTGGAAAGGTGCATTGAGTCCCAGTGAGTATCATGTTTGCACCTAATTGCTTACTGTGGCTGCAGACGTTCTTGTTGCTACTGTAATGCAGGGGTGTGCAACTTCAGTCCTGTAGGGACGTCCCAAATCAGAGGTTCTCAACCTTATCCAGAAAGGGCTGGTGTGGGTACAGACTGCCATTCCAGCCATGCAGTTCCGCGCCTGATTCTTCTAATCAACTCCTAGAGTCTTTGTTTAAGACTTTTTACTCGGGCCGGTAGGCCATGAGTCTAAGTTTCAGTTCTTCTTTTTTTTTTTTTTTTTTTTTCGGGGTCGCGATTGTCCTGCTCATTCGCGCGCGCAGTTTCGCGATTGGCCCAGGCCTAGACCCGGCCCAAGTATAGGCTCCTTAGGAGCCTCTTGTATTATTAGGGTCAGGTGTGTAACTAATTGGTTAGAATGAAACTCTTCACCCACACAGGGCTTTTCTGGATAAGGTTGAGGACGACAGGCCAAGATGTTGGCTTGTGCGGCAATGATTCGCCCTTGTTTTAATTTTCTGACAGCTCAATAAACTGAGCTGTCCCACTCGTGTGCTTGAGCACAGTACAGTCTTCAGGGTACAATTGCAGTCTGTGATACAAATGATTGATTGATATGACTGACTTAATTCAATAATTAAGAAAAGTTGGCGTAAAAGTTTGACCCGGATCTGGCCTTGATATGCACCCCAGCGCTATGAGGATACTGATGATCCACAAAGGTGATCTGTTCTTCCAGAAACCCCCCACCTGTGGCTGTGCACACAAGGTCCACATTTGTATTGCCGGCACTACTACATAAAGCTAAACCAATGTGAAGCTGGAGCCCTGTTCATTATAAACCTAATTGAAATGTTTCATTGTATGGTTCCATGCCTTATTAACACATTGTTAGAACATACACCCCAGATAGTATTTACCGGTGATTGATATTTCCCAGTTGCACACCTTTCAGTGGTAGCAATTAAGCTGGTGCATGAGAAGGTGTGCAACCGTTTTGCGAGAGGCAGGGTTGACTGGTCTCATAGGTAATACCTGTGTCAGGCCTTTTTAGAGAAAATTCACATAAATTCACCAGAATTTGTCCTTCCACTTTTAATATTTCTTCCCAAAACACCAAATATTCTGAATGGGTACCCTATCGCATCCAATCTGATATAAACTCTAATGACTTTGTGCAAGTATTACTCATTAGGTCAAATTCTCTATCTCTAACTGCAGCACCTGACTACAGTACCTAAATATGTAGGAATGGAAGCTCAATGTAAATCTCCTGACAAGTCTATGAGTAGATGATGCAACTTTGTTTTCTTATGGCGAGTGTATCTTTCATCTCCGCACCATTACACACAGGGATGACACACATGACTCCTGGTAGTAGTAACTCATATTTACCTACAAAATGAATTCTATTCTTCCATCATGTCAACTCTGATGCAATACATTATATTTTATTATACTTTAATATTTGGCCACCAGTAACCACTGCAGGGAGTCACGGCATATTTACTATGTTCAGTATTAATTCAACGTTTCAATGTGAACTATTGTAACATATAAAACCTGACTGAGCAAAATTAAGCTCTAGAACACTTACCAGCAATATTTAAAAAAAAAAAAAAATAAAATACATTCCAAAAACGCTGCTCTCTTAAAAGGTTGGATCTCCAATTGTTGGATTTTTTTTTTCTGGTCTCTGACAGATCTAGCACAACATGGTAAAGATGTCAGTCCCCTTTCCCATCTGGCTTAAACAGCCCTCGTCTTCCATGGCCCAGAGCATCATCAAATTACAGCATTAGGGGCTGACTGTCTTAGAAGGGGTTTGAGTCACCCTGAGTCACCTCTTACTTTACACCAGAGCTGTGACCAAACTCCTAAAGCATGACACTGTGAACAAATCCACTGTACTTCACGTCTCCCCTGTAATAGGCCTTTGAGCATTGTGAAATGTAAGCCCTTGTTTTCTGACCAGGGCCAGAGAGGGACACTAGCGGTAAACTTTCATCAATATACTGCCTCATTCATTGGATCTTCGGAATACTGTCACTCAAACTTGAATTTCTGAAAAATGTCCTTCTTTGAAGTGTTTACTGTCTTTATGTGAAATTTACTTGAACCTTACAAACAAAAAGGAAAAAGAAAATGCCCACTTCAGAAAGGCTGACTACCTTTATTGTTAATCATAATCTTTTTTTCAGGTGTGACCTAAATTCTCAGTTTTTCAGGTATTTGACTTCACTGGCTGTGCCATTCAATAGTCTCATTTTGTGTACTTGGTCACTTTTGAACTGAACAACACAGACAGGTCTCTTTAAGCCCCCTGTACTTCAAACCACAAAGCAGTGAATAATAATAAAAAACATGTATGATAAAAAGTTTGTAAGAGTTCTGGTTTTTTTTGAGATTCTGTACTTCTATGATGGTGGCCTTGCAGAGTTGAGTGGCTGATATTTTGGAAGGCTGATCACACCGCTCATGCTGATCATGCAGTGCGCCTGACACACTGATATAAACAAGCCTCCTGTTTCACTGCCATTGTATGTTACAAATGCTGCATAACAGAAGCACTATCCCCCCCTCTAAACCATGATGCAGCAGATATCAAAGGTGTCAGGTAAACACTGCGCGAGGAACAGCCAGCAGCTTCTGAACAAAAATAAAACTTTTCATTTAAATTAATACATGGATGAATAAGAAGATAAATACATGTATTTACTGCATAGTGATGAGCACCATCTACAATAAAGCACCGTCAGAACAACAGCATGTGATAGCATGGAAAAACTATGAGCCAACGGTTGGGAAGAAGATGTGAATAATTAGTTTCAGCAAGCCTTCAGGCTGTGGTGAATGTAGCCATGTACTAGACTGCAAGTTTTTTGGAAAGGAAGGTGTGTGGTAGTCACCACTGATGATTATTATAACTGGGGCAGGTTGAACAGGAACAGCATTTTATTCAAATGCACATGCAGGCAACGTGCGCACAGACAAACACATACATACACACACACACACACACACACACACACACATGCACGCACACTCACAAACAAAATAAACAAATAACTACAGGTCCCATTCTGAACAGTGGAATATGGTTTTACTTACATTTTCTCACCAGGCACTGAGACAAAAAAAGTTTTTTTTTTCTTTTAACCCCTTTGTAAAGAATACAAATAATGCCATTTTTTTTTCCTGTTATGCACAAACCTATTAAGGCTTTATAACTCAATATTTGTGTTACAGAGACTGTGGAAAATTATTCCAATGAAGCAAGATATTTGGAAATTCAATTACAGAATTATTTAGGAATTAAATTTTTGAATTTACGGACGTCGGCGTCTATATCTGCAAATAGGGGTTAATCTAACGTACAGCGCATTTACGCATGTGCATGAGTCTATTCTTATATTTTAGAGTATATGTGTCTCCTTATTGCACCAGACACAAAAGGTGACCAGTCACACTGACCTGTATCTGACACAAGACGTGAGTTATGTGCACCCGAGGCCTTTAGCTATGAGGGAGCTCCTCTTTACGAAAAAAGCAGAAGGCTAATTATGCCCAATAAAAAACATGGCTTATTGCTCTCTGCCACAGTTCCACACATACACTCAGACAAACAAGCGTGCAAAACATAAAGAAAAAAACGGGTGGCACATAAAAGCGTGTTAAATTAGTCAGGCTGGCGTGCGCTTCCACTCAACAACATCTAAGAGGCACATTTAAAGACCTCTGAATGCAAGCCCATCTGCCTCTTTCCTCTGCTGAATAATTGATGATAATTATCGTGGTGTGGTTATTGTATGCGATAACAATATATTCGGTTGGAAGGAGTGAGAATGGTACACATTGAACCAGGCCCTGACAGAAAGATTTTTTTTTTTCTTTTAGAGATGCTGTTCAGATTAACAATGTTTATTAAAGGGAGAGGCAAGGATATATGAGTAAATTGAGTGGATGAGTGTGTGTGTGTGTGTGTGTGTGTGTGTGTGTGCGTGCGTGTGTGTGTGTGTGCGCGGTGTGTGCATGTGTGGGTGCATGTGCATGCATGTCGGACACAGAAAGAAATGTTTTTCAGGATCATTAAACCATTTATGCCAATGATCAAAGCAAGCATTTTTATTTTAATTGTTGTTTTTTTTCAGAAGGTTACTCTCAGACTCACACTTAACCCCTAATTATTTAACAGTGCGAGCTGATTGAGCCAATAAAGACCCAAAGAACTGCTAGTATAAGTACCAACATTAGAATAAAATTCAAAACGCAAGACAGACATCTTGTAACTGAAAAAAATAAATGAAATCTTCCAAAAATACGCATTGCCTGTACATGTGAATGAAAAATTTATAAACACATTTTTTTTTCTCATAAATTCAAATTATATCTTCTCAGGGACCAAAAACAAGCTTTGTTTTCAGTCCCCTGCACTGGTGCGTAGCGAGGGACATTGAATGCCAGCCCAAAAAAAGGCCCCACATGGATTTAACTAAGAAATAGGTCGGAGCCTTCCACTGGATAATCATTGCAGTTTCAGCTGGCAACAAGTTATTTAACCATATCTGATGCAGTGAGCAGCTGCTCATTTCTTAAATAAACAATGCCATGGCAAACATTTGTGGTAATCAAACCTAAAGTCGGTCCAACAAAATATTAGAAAGCCTAAATTTTTATTTTTGGCTGGACAGTGTAGTATTCTGCTCAGTCCATTTGACTGTACATTTGTCCTTTCCATGGCTACATCCAAAAATTGCTGGCGAGATACATCTCAAGAACTTTTGGGTGGACTTTGTTTATTGTTAACCCTGTGAAGCCAGAACCATGAAATAATAGCCAGAAAATTCTACATTTTTGAAATGGAAATATTTAGTGGACCTTTAAACAAAATGTAAAAAAAAAAAAAATAAAATAAAATAAAATAAAAATGTAAAAAATTGAAAAATTTTTTGCGTGAATGAAATTTGTTTTGTATCATATTTGATATTTTCATACAGTGAGGTCAAGTTTCAAAAATTGGTCTCATGGCAACGAAATGGCTACATTGGGGACTGTAATAACATTTTCGCTCGTGAAAAAAATTGGGTATTTGACTCCAGAACAGTCTCAGTTTTCCAGTCATACTCACTTTATGAAATTCCAAGACCGCTTAGGGACCCCAGTATGCAGAAATTTTCAAATACAATAGGCAAAAATAACACATTGATACTGAATGCAAAAAATGGCATGTGTTTTTGCTCAACACTGCGTGGGATAATCATAAAAAGCAGGTCTGAAAGAGGGAGACTCATAGATATAGGTAACCCAATTTCATTTAGATAACTTGAGGTCAGAGGTCAAAGGACCCCTGTGACAATGGTCATGACAGCGTTTCCATTGTCAAAATTCAGCCTAAATTTGGAGCATTACTTGGCCCCAGTCCCTTTAAGCCATGGCTGCTGCCAATACTGTAGATGCCATAGTTTCACAGGATACCACTAGCTTGGCGCTAACCTAAGATATGAACCTTATAAATACAGTAAAGTCAGCGGAGATTGCTGGAGCTCCTGAAGATCTCTTGGGGTTAAATACCTGTAATATCACATTTGATACATATTCAGTTGAATTTTACTTTAAAATAAGCAACAAAATATTGTGTAGTCATAAATTGCTTCAATCCAGTAAATATTAATATTGAATTGTTAGTAACAATATGAGAGTTATTCTTACTGTAACTTTGTCAAAATTAGAAAAGATTTCCATTGGAAAAAAAAAAAAAAACACCTCCTGGTTGGTGAACGGGGGCAGCCATGTTTGGTTATGTATTTTATGGACCTCTCTTGCTTGCAATGTATGGAGAGTTTTTGTGAAAAGTATTGATCATGTGGATGACTCAGAGGTCACAGAAAGTGGTGTATCAAATATGATACAAATGGCATTACAGAGTTAATCTACAGGTGTCTGTCACAAAGACCTTGACATCTGTCGATTCTGGTGGGCTTTCTTTCGTCTTTATGTCTGGACATATGTCAATCTGTATGTACATTTCAACCTTATATGCGAAACATTTCAAGAACTTTGGAACCAATTTTACTTATTTTTGGTGTACAGGTATCTTTCACAGAGACCTTGATAATGATTCATAATTCAGAGCTAAAACTTTCATAAAATGAGAAGTCACATTTTCAGCAATCATATAAAGTTATAAAGTAATACCTTACACCAGTGTAACTACTCTGTGGAGGCCTTGTCTCATGTCAGTCTGCATACACAGGTGGATGGCAAACTTTACTCAGCTGGATTCAAATACAGTAAGGTCTTTCCAAACCCTTCTCTCTCTTTCCTTGGAAGTCTGCCAAATGTAAAAGGTCAATATCATGGAATCTACTCCAAATAAAGATATAACTATAACTGCAGTATTTTTGTCTCTATGAGTACATTTTTACCCTTTTCAAGTCCTGCTCCCCTTTGAGTTCTGATGATGTTGCTAATTCTGCTGATGTTTGTGCTATGACTATTGCTGATGCTGTGGCCAGCCCAGTCACTACAAGTTTTTTAAATAGAGCTGTGACCAAACCACAGTTGCTGATGACACACCTGCATTTACTGCAACTACTACCAATAATCGCATCGGACAATCACAACATATGCAGGAAAAAACAAGGCATTTTACCGCACACACACGTCTAAAAATAAAACTTTTATCTGATTCCCTCAGCCTTTGATACATTTTAGCAAGGAGCAACATCTTGTTTATTAACCATGGAACCAAAACAGAAGTGATAACAGTTGACATTCCCTTATCTTTCTGACGGAGGTTGGATTTTTTCGTTTAGCCAATTTCCTGAGGTGTGAGGTGGACACAGAATTGCACTCCCATTCCTAGCCTCAGGGTAAATAGCTACCTGGCAGGGAGCGCGTTTCCATAAATTAGACCGGGGAATCTGGCCAGTGACAGTATTCACCTTTGACTGGAGTGAGATATTGATTAGCCATGGTATGATGTCAAATCATAATGAGAGAATGGGCTGATCTGAGAAGGGGGTGGCAGCACAGCCCTGATGGGGGTTATGAACACATTTCTGATGAGCTCACCATCTTCAGACAAGTGCAGTGAGAAAATAAGAGCAATCTGTCTCACAGATAGAGCCCCATTCATGTGAGAGTCCAGAGTCCCGCCTGTCAAACGTGTGATGGAAGGGAATTGACAGGTCCTTGTTATGTTTTTCATCCTCAGGTTGCTCTGGCAGAAGGAAGCAGGGAATAACTGGATGTTGCATGATCGATTTTTTGGAGTGTGTGTGTGTGTGTGTGTGTGTGTGTGCGCGTGCGTGTGGGTGTGTGTGTGTGTGCGCATGTTTGTGTGTGGACTGTACTAGACTATAGCCATCAACGGTCCCGCAAAAAGTGAAAGAAATGATCAGTCACAGTTGACTACCCTAAGTTTGGTGACAGTCAGTTTCATTGTAAGTACTATTGACAAACCTATCACGGGCTCATATAAAATAGTTATTTTTAGTGGTTTTGACATCAGTGGCATGAGAGGATCAAGTACAAGAGAAGCTAAAAGGGTATGATTAAATAGAAGAATTCATGGAACCAGTAAACTTATTGTCGCAAATCATAGCAAAATGTAGATACACATGCTGAAATTGCTGAGAATTTTAATGAGTTGATTTTTACAACTAAAACCCATAGGCCATCCAGCTTAAGAGCAGCGCTAGTAGTGCTCAATTTCACAGCAGACTTAAGCCTAAATCTGTTGTCATTCCCTTCCTACTGCATAGTTCTATGGTTTAAGGGGGGGTAAAGAACACAGGTTGGCTTCCTTCAGCTCCGCCTTCATCCCTGAGTACAAAGACACTGTGAAGTGGTGGAACCCCTGTAGTTCCTGCCTGCCTCTCAGTTAAATCTTCTCTCACAATCTGTTTTATCCACTCATCGCCGATAAGCTCACTCAATTTCAGAGCCTATAGTGTGTAATTGCTTAAATGGCCCATTGTAAAGAGGCATGACATACACCTGTGCAGTCTTTTCAGTCAAAAATGTACAAATCTTTACTCAAAACAGTTTCATGGAATTTTGTTTCTGTCTTTGACAGTAATATCAATATATTGGTGTGCACATTTTGACTATAAATACAGCAAATAGATATTACCATGAAAAGCAGGGTAACAAGATGGGCAGGTCCTAACTCTGGTGCCTCATTAAGGGTGGTCAGGTGTGATGCAGGAAAATCATAAAAACAAGACAAAAGGTTCAAATGAATTACTCAAAAAAAAAAAAAAAAAAATCAAGAAATGCATAAATCAATTGAAGCCAAAACATCAGCAAATTAATTCATTAAAACCCTAAATGAAGATCAGACCTGCCATTGATGCATCACATCGCGGACAGGACATCAGTCACGTCATAACATGGTTCACCATGATATTCAGTAAATTTGGGAAGTGTGCATTAGGAAGAAATAGGTCAGGAAACTCAAGGTTAAGGAGCTCAGCCTTTCCTTTTCCTGGTATTAAAACATTATCAGTCCCAAGAGAGAGCAAAACAAAACAATCTGAAATGCATTTGCTCTAATTTACATTCATTCTGTTGGTACACCATTCCTCTCCATACACTGTTTGATACAACAACATGGACTAGCCGGGAATAGGATAGAGGAAAATATAAAGGAGATGATGCAGCTATTACTAACATAACACAATAAACGGTTTATGAATTTTGCTTCATTCCATGAAAATAAAATAAGCCATGAGTACCAGATCAAAATCTACCCAGACACACAAAGCTGCGAGTATCAGAGACCCACTTTCAATTAGGAGGAAATAAGAAACGAATTTCACAATACAAATTGAATCTGCAATGACATTGCTTCCAGGGCAAGAACAAGGGGAATGGACATAATTGTGAAGCGAATTAAGCGAAACAATAAGTATCTGTTGGTACGATATCATTACCAATAAACTTGACCCTCTTGACCCCTTTTTATCCCTTGGGGCCTGGTCTGAGTTGCCTTCCTGGAAGACACTGTGTGCTCTCGAGCACCTAAATCAACAACGACTCACATGAATAGCACGAGCATTGTGCTCGACTGGTTTCGTGAAAAACTAATCATCTGTTCATCACTGAGATCAAACACATGCCGCGGGATTATTAGGAAAAGCAATCTGATAACCCTTGAAGAAGCAGCAGTTCAGATCTAATCATTTTCAGATTAAAAAAATAAAAATAAATAAAAAATCCATCACCCTCCACCCCATCTGCAAAGTTCATGTAGAAAGTTGGATGGTAATTTTATTTGTAATTGCATATGAAGCCACACGCAAGCAGCAATCTATTTCTCATCCACTTTTCCACACAAATCTTGATCTGCAAACGTTAGTCAAAAAACTGGACCTGAGCAGGATTAATTTCTTTTATTTTATGTCCATATCAAAAGAGATCATTTTCAAATTGTCCTCGTTCGTGGCATACTCTTCCTGTTTCCTTCGAATAGCTATATGACCATTATCTGGCAATTTTAGCAATATCTATTATAAATGACTTAGTACAAAGAATGCCTCAGCTCAAAAGGATTATACTTTACATTTTAGATACTCTCATCCTTTCTTCAATCCAAGGTGATAATGCTCTCACAGCCAAACTGAAAAAAAAAACCCTCTAAATTAGAAGAGATGTGATGATTGACTGGGAGCTAAATTATTTATTCATTGAAAGCCATGACGTGAACTTGACCTCTCTATAATATGTGCGTGCTAGAACAATTTGAAAAAGTAAGTTCAGGCTCTGAAAACTTGGAGGAGATTAAAAAAAATGAATAAATGAGTCAAAAAAAAAAAAGAACCATCACTGGCTGTGCAACTAATCGCAGGATGATCCTCACCATGTAATCTCTGTGTTCCTTCACTAAAGTCCAAACCAAGGATTTATTAATACAGTGTGGGGAAAATGTAATCCCAAAACTACCGTGCACAGTACACCCCATGTCATTTAGCTGAATTGGCTGGAAATGAATAGCCACCATGTTGTGGTTCAAACAGCACAGAACCTAATGACATTTCAGCAGCCCTGCAAAGTGTTCTGAAATGAAATTACATGTCCCTCAAGCCTCTAATGAAGTGCTGGGCTAGAAATCATGATGGAAAATGGCAATACATTACGGGATAACAAGAACACATGAGTGCTTCAAACTTCAAGGTTTCCAATGGCATTAAAGGAGACAGAACACTGCTTTTTGGAACAACATCCTCCCCCATTTGTTTTATTTGTGTTAGGATGATTTTTTTTTTTTCCTTGAAAAGATATTTCCAGTGAAATAGATTTAAATAATATAGTGAAACAAGTCAGAATGTATCTTGATTCAGTCAAAATTTCTGCTTAAATTTTACCCAAATTTAACTAAATGTTTCTTTAAAAGCTCAAATTAACCAATTCACCAATCGCCAGGAGTGAGCACATCAAGCTGTGTTCGAAGAAACCGTCCAACGAATTTCTTTGGGAGTAAAATTTCAGGGCAAATATTGATTAAACACAGGAAGCAAACTCTCTTCAAAAATGATGATTAGTGCTGGGCTTAGTGCTCCAGTGTTTGTGGAGAGGCTGGGGACCCCTGGCGCGGGGCCCCAGATGGAACAGGGGTCTGGAAGGGGCAGATGACACACTGCAGTCTGAGACTGGGGTCTATAAAGGGACTTTTCAGCACCAGAGCATCACTTATCAGCTTCACAGCCACGAGCAAGGGAAAATATCCCAATAGCAGAATTCAAATTATATATCATATATAATGCATGCATTTAATGTATGTACACACAAAAACACACGCACTCATACAAGCACGCACACACACACACACACACACACACTCACACACGCTGTCACACACCCCCACACACACCATGCCATTTAATTACAATTGATAAACAGATACAATTATGCAATATAGAAAGCTAAAGTTTTGAAAGGAGGTGTAAAATTGGGTGGTTGATCTGGAGATTATTACTTAAATAGATCAATACGCAACCAATGGTACTTAGAGGGGGATTCTGTGTGTGTTTGTGTGTGCGTGTATGTGCATGCATGTGTGTGTGTGTGTGTGTGTGTGTGTGAGTCGGCGCATGAATATTATCTTTGGAGGGATATGGGATAATCTGTGAATAATGTCATGCAGGGTAGGAGAGGAGGGAGGGGTGGGGTGGGGGGTGGGTGGGTCATTGGCAGCTCATCTATTTTTTATTTTCCACTCAGACAAATGAAACATGAGACCCCCAGAACAAGGGGACCTTTTGACACTTCAAAGCAGGCCCCTATGGGTGGGTTCCTCTTGAAGGGCTGGTCTGCCCAGCTGGAGACAGCCCGGGGCTCATTAACCCCTAAACAGGCCCAGCACAAGGCTTTCTGTGCCCTGCTAATTACGCCACCATGTCCCCCCACGCAGCCTGAGAGACAGGGGTCGCTTCCGGAATGTTCCAAACACGCTCTTAATTGAAAAGCAGATTGGATCTTTTGTGTTAATTAGCTTTGGAGGACCGCCCACTTGTATAAATTACCAGCCACACCAGAGAGAGAAAGAGTGAGTGAGAGAGAGAGAGAGAGAGAGAGAGAGAGAGAGAAAATTCCCAAGAAAGGCTGGGTTGATTTAATTGAGGCAACCTGCAAATTAAGTTCAGTTTACTTAAAATGAACTATTTCAGTTAGCTCATTAGATGTTTCTAATGTCTCAGGAAATTAATTATGCTAATTAGCAACGCCCAGAAGAGTTTGCCAGTGGATTAAAACAAATTAAACAAACAGGGTATAATTAATACAAAGGTGGAACAGAGGAACTTGAACATGGAGCTTGAGAATATTGCATTGCTTCTGATGCTTCATCGTCCCTCGTCATTTCAATGTGAAGACTCGTGCTTTCGGCAGAAAAGTGATACTTTATGCCAACACAGACAATCCTCAAAATATTGTTGGACGTACAATTTGCACAAATATGACTGAAATTGAGATTAAATACACACACACACACACACACACACACAAAAAAAAAAAAAAATCTCGAAAGTTTTAAGGTTTACAAGTGCACTCAAATTTCCTTAAAGAAACAAGCTTAAAAACAGAGCACATTCTAGTTGAACCTATGGTACGTGATCATTTGGACTCAATCTTTTGTATGTTTTCCAGGTTTTCCAACTCTACATTCTCTGTGTTACTCATTGTCTTGTTAATTTATCCACAGAATCTAGTTTATTTATTTTCATACATACTTGCTTACTGCCTGCCTAAATTTTCTATTCCTACAAATATATTGGTCAGTTGAGTTTGTGACTTGCTTGCTTGTTTGTTTGCTCGATTTGTATCTGATCTGGAGCTGTCAGTTCAATACAAGTCTTTGCTAATCTTCACAAAGTAGTTGGCCTTTTTGTAGAATAGATTTTTTATTTTGTTGTGAAAATGGGTCAAAGTTCAAGAAACCTATAGGCCAAAGTTCAAAAATCATTTTTTTGCCGCTACTTCCCTCAAAATGGTCCGTTTGACTTGCAACTAAACTCATTAAATTTCCAATTTCATGTTGCATCATATAATGTGAAACTTCATATCAATGGGGTGACCCCCTTCTTAAGGGTAGGAGGTACATTCACGAGGGTCAGACTAAAGGTTTCAAATATCCATATAATCATCAATATTTATTGATTTTTCTTCCAATTTGATACAAAACATTTTATCAGGGATATCTGAATGGGTATAAAATATGGTGGAAATTCACTCATTAACTTCCAGTTTCAATGACTAAAAAATGTCCTCATTATAAGCAATAGGAAATTTTGCTATTCCTGTCATTGTTTACTAAATCCACAATGCTGGAGAAATGTCCAAATTAATTGGATAATAGATAGGCATTGGTCATAGCAAAAAATGGCGCGAGACTTGGTGACCTGGCCTGAAGGTCAAGGCCAAGGTCTCTGAAAAGCCTGAAACCAATTTTCGGCCACAACTTTCTCAAAAATGCTTGTATTGATTTGAAACATGGCTTATTGCATTCAGTACTGAATTTTCTGGTTATGATATTTTCATTCTATATGACAAAATTTCACCAAGCCCTCAGACAATGCAATGAATTAATTTGTTTGTTTGCTTGCTCGCTTGCTTACTTCTTTCCGGTCTTTAGCTTTTCGGTATCAATTCTCGCTAATATTAGCACATTTGTGGCCCTTCATTCAGAATAAAAACCTATTGTTTTTCATGAAAGTGGGTCAAAGTTCAACAAAGATATAGGCAAAGTTTAGAAGTTGTTTTTTTTTGCAATACATTTTGGCAAGCTCTCAGTCAATGTGACAGATTCATTCATTAAAAAGTTTAGCTGGATGAACACAGTCCAACTTTTGTTATATTAGACACTGCCAGGTCAAAAATCATTGTAATGATTAATATGTTTCAGTTAGCAACATCTCCTTTAACTCTAACTTACTCATTTCTTAAACAACAACTTTGGAAAACATATCTCGTGGTTGAGGGACAGCTGACATCGCAGTTCAGAAGGGGCAAATTATTGGCCTGCATGAAACAAAAAGGCTACTTAGGACATTGCTGAAATCACTAGAATAGGGTTAGGTACTGTCCAATGTTTTTGTAACCCCACTGAAAGTCTAAACTGACTCTCCCATCATCAATGCCAGATCCCAGCCAAAAATTCAACCCTGATCGAAAATAAATGACGTTGCACAAGGTTGTCAAAACAATGCTATGATGAATCCTCACCGTAATCAAAGCTTAAGGCGATTCAATGAAATATTAGAATATGCAACTTTGGCCTTGCGGCATATATGAAACATGGATACAGTTTCATACAGTAGATAATTTTGACTTAGGGGATTTGAAATGGGACAGCGGGGTGTGGACAGAGTGACACGTGTTGAGTGACGTATGCATCTGCTATTATGGAATATGTGAATCAAGGTACTGCAGAGAATCTGTCTGCTTCTTTTGGCCTCATACAAGATTCCAAATAAAACTTCCTGACAACGAGTGCTGTCTCACATAAATGTCAATATGTAACTGAAATATCAAGGAAAAAAGACAATCTAAGCTATTTGAAATCAATGGAAAATTCTAGCCAGTATTTCGAATTGATTTCTCGGAAGAAGTCACGGAGTCAATAAATCACATCTCCCGTGTAAATCGAGCTGAATTGGAGTTCACATCAAAAGAGCAAGATTATTTTTCCTCTAAAAAGATGCAGTAAGTCTGTTTTTTTTTTCCCTTTTTTTTTTATAACTGTGAGTTGTTTGACAGAATTCTGAAACTTGGTCGGGGTAAATATCATGTACTTTCCAAAATTCCAGTGGCATCTCTGATGCCAAACAATGAAATATTTCATAAATGTATTACTCTAGTAAAGCAGGCTTGTCTAAAACTATAGTGTACAAATAAGCAGAATACAGCAGAATTAATGTTTCGCCCTAGGACTTCTTTCAGAATAGAGGTTAATAACCTGAGTGCATAACTGGTAAATCCTACCTTAAAGGCAACTCATCCTCTTTGTTCAAGAGGACCATGCTGTGCTGCATATTGTCCAAATGAAAGGCGCATCCGCAAATATTTCACACCTAAAGCGGAGATTATTTTCACATTCATTATTCAATATTCTGGCCAGGTAACATATCTATCCAGCTCAATCTATATCCAGCCACGAGCCTGAATTTGATTGTTTTGCAATTTTTTTTTCCCCCTTTAAGTGTGGGCACTGGTATGACAGGATCCGCAGCTGAGACAGATGTCGAGCTCCAATGCAGCAAAATGAATAGATTATGAGCTGTAATTAGATGTACATAGAAATCAATGCTGTTATCATTCAGGCCTGGAGGCGGTGTTGTGAACCAGGTCCCTGTTAGCAGGTGGTCTGCTAGCACACAGGTGAGATGGGCAGGCTGCATGACAGACTGGGGATGGGGGGGCGGTGTAGAAAGCTGGGGTAACACTGATATTAGAGTCGTATATTGTAATTTTTGATCCTTCTCATTTGTTCCAAATGTATTCCCTGTTCCTCTTGCTTACCCTTTCAAATTATTTTTTTTATCAGAAATTTGATATCAAAATTATGATGAGAGAGACTCATTGCCCACATGCCTTAGATGCTCCTCCCCTCCCATAGAAGATTGGTTTGGACAAAAAATAAAAACATACTTTTTCACTTTAGAATAGGATTAGCCTAGCTAGTCTCCACCTTAGACTTCCACCCGCAGCTTGTGGTCTATTAGTCTGCTACGTAATGACCAGTTACAGCATCCAAAAGCTACCAGAGCAGGTCTGATTGGCTGAATTTCTCCACATTTCTGGTCGCCATGGTGTGTGGGCTTTAGTACTGCCATTGGAAAAAAAAGAAACTGAGCGATAGGTAGCCAGTTTAGTGAGCAAGTTTGATACATATCCTTAAAATAGTCAGTGTTCATTTGATTTTTCTCCTTCAAATCTCTCTGGACAAAGTGCAAAGCAATCATAGATGGTTTTCTGAGGTGTTTTCATCACCACTGAGCAATGTGCCATCGTACATAGTGTAAGTTTAACTATGTATAGAAGGGTTTATTTTGGAAGCAACATCGTTGGTGTTCAAATTTCCCACCCCTGAGCATCACGGCAAAAACTGTGACTTGTGATTGGACCATGTACATGCTTATCATTTCAGGTCTCCCTGAGTTGAGCAGTGGACGGGCCTTAAAGGTTAAATCAGCGATTCAAAGCCAAAACATAATTTGTCACGTACAGGAGATATTTTCTCACGAACTGTTAGCAGCTCATCTCATGAATGAGCGGTGAAAAAATCCGGTCTCTGTAGTCCACCTACAGTCAGGTAGACACTGAGAAAGATACACAAACTCGAGGTGACCTACCCGCCTTCCAAAACATCAACAAAAGTGTTCCAACGAATCGGAGAGCAGGGTGGGTCTTCTGCTCCAGTTCCTTGGTCATGCACGACGAGTGGGTGGGACTGAGCAACAAAATGAACTAGCAGTGGCACTCATGTGAAGCATGGTGGAAGCTAAACCGAAAAAGAGACGCTCGAACGAGTACATGTCGAGGAAAAAGGAACGCGATTGCAGCTATGCAAAGTCCCAAATAAACATAGGGAAAGCATACTAACGTTGGAGAGAATTCCGGGGGTGGAATGGTTTTAATTCTGATGCCCAGGTCGCCTTGTTTCTACTGGACAGGTGAGTACAGCTGGTGCTAACTCAATTGGATGTGAATTGTAAATTGTCTTCCCGTGCAAAATTGAGGGAAGCCCGTGTATTGTTTTTGTAAGGCTATCTTGCATAGATCATGCTGGTCAGAATGAATCAAACAGTGGAGAGATTGATATTTCCTCTTTGGAACGAGTTAGCAACCTTAGCTAACTCTCAGTTGGCAAGCTAGTGAGTTTGCGAATTCATTCTGATCAAACCAGAGTTTGTGTTCGTGTAATAACATTTTTTCTCTGGTTAGTACTCAGAGTTGAAATTCGTCGATGAATGTATCACCGCGTGATAAGTTTAGCTAAAAGCGGTGATCTTTGTGACGTTGTTAATACTCATTTTGTAATGCCGCGCTAAGATACACGTTTCGCGTGTATTTGTGTCTTTGCATTGACTTTGAATGTAATCTGTCGCGCGAAAAAATCGTTTGTCGTGGTGTGAAAGCAGCTTTACTCAGACGTTTCACTTTAAGAAAAGCGCATTCATGTTCCAAGCTCCTGAAGGGGAGGGGCGAGCGGCTCTGTTGTGTTTTGAGAGTGTTTCAACTGTCAACAATGGTGAAATCATATCGCTGATACAGCCTTTAACCTCTTTTCCACAACATACGTTCTAGAATCTCTGGCTCTGGAAGACAAGGATAAGCCAATCCTGATCAAATACCTCCACTGATTACATCTAATGATGACATGTATGGAATGATAGAACTACCTATATACAGTACATGACACTGACTGGCTGACCATAACTTGCACCACTTATATACAGCCACTTCTCAAGGTATACAGCAGGTATCTCTTCACAGTGTCACTAGGGTGCTCACCATTCACCAGTTTCCTAATTTCTCATGATGTTATTCTAGTTTATCAATTACTTGTAAAGCATTCATGATAATCAAGCAAATCATGACAACTGGATTGGATGCTTGCATGTCCTACACTGCAAAAACTGAAAAATTAGTCTACCTTACCAAGTCCTTTAATCTTGTATTAAGACTTAAAATTTTTATTTCATTTTTTTGTTCTCAGTAAGACAAAAATTTTCCACTGGGGTGAGATTATTTGCGTTTATTTCAAGATTTTCCAATGGGATAAGAAAATTTCACTTGTCAAGCACATGGTAACTTAAAATTAGGTCACATTTTCTACTTGAGAGAGAAAAATATAAGATCTAACTTGCTAGTTAAGACAAAATGACTTGTTAAGACAGACACTTTTTGCAATGTAGTTATGCTTTTTTTTTTTTTTTTTTTTTCAGTACCACACTTGCCATGGTGAAAAGAGCAGAGATGGAGACCTGCATAGGTTTTGATGGCAGTTTTTTCATTCAGAAGCTGAATATAGTTCAAGAACTGGAAAGTTCTTCACTCCTTTTCATTGTCAAAAAGAATGTTGCAAAGTGACTGGGAAACCCTCATGATACAACTTTTACCGACTGCTGAAAAACAGTCTCCATGGCTTCTGTATGTGGTGCAAGTCCACAACAACATCAGATAAATTTCAAAATTGAATGTAAGAGAGAACAAGGTGCCAGCGGCCTGACAGTGCCAAAGTATTGATTATCTCGGAGGTGTTGTACAAATGAAAAGTACAACGTAAGACCAGAGTGAACACTGGAGCTAGAAGCTATAATATGAGCCTCTACGGGGATTAGAGTGATTCCAGGTCAGAGAAACTCACATCGAGGGGCATACAAAATGAATTAGTGGGAAAATGATCACCTCTCCAGTTTGGAAATGATAAGCCAGGGTAGCTTCGCAGGAAAAAGAAAGTATTTTTGAAGCTCAAGCAATTCTGGCAGAAAAAAGTATAACTGAATTTCAGCATTGATTCTCCATTACTAAACATATGTCTGTACAAAATATAAATTGTCTCGCGTAGAAAAAGAAACTGTTCACACTGCAGGGGTGAGTGTATAAAAGAAGTACATCCATCCATCATCTATAGCCTACTGATTGATTCTTACTAGGGTTGCAGGGGAGCTGAAGCCCATCTCAGCTGACTATGGGCGAAGGCATGGATGCACCCTGTACAGCAAGCCAATTCCTTGCAGGACTTACACACCATTAGCTCACACACTCATACCTACAAGCAATTTAGAGTCTTCAATTAGCCTGATATGTATGCCATTGGACTATGGGAGGAAAACAGAATACCTGGAGAAAATCCATGCAGTCACTGGCCAAACATGCAAACTCCACATAGAGAAGCTCCAGGCTAGATTCAGACCCGCAATCTTATTTTTGGGAGGAGACAGTGTTACCCACTGCACCACCACCCAGAGAACACCAGTGAAGAACAAAGCTGAATTCCAATCTTAGAATGGGATTAAACTGTTACATACCTCTTTAACCGTGGTGAGGTTCTGCACGTCAGTTAAAATAAGTCATAACTTTTAGCAGCAATAAATAGCAGTGATAAACCATGTTAATGCATTTTCAGAGCAGACTTTGTCCCAAAAGGCTAACTAGTTAGCATATTTTACACGACAGTAAGCATGTTTTTTATACTTATTAGTTATGGCTGCTTAACAGTTAGCATAGCGCATAGTATATCCTATTAGCTATGGCTGCATCACAGTTGGCGTGGTGTAGCCCATGCTTATTGACCACGGCTGTTTCACAGTTAGCATGTTGTATGCTTATACTTATTGCTTCATAGTTGGCACGATTTATGATTATTAGCTGTGATTTCTGCATATTCAGCATAATTATTCAGCATGACATAATTATTAGCTATGAATGCTTCTCAGTTTACAAAAGTGTTGTTATGAGCCATGGGGCTATGTGCTTATTAGTCCTAGCTGCTTCACAGTCGGCATGTTTTATTCTTATTGGCTGCTTCACAGTGAGCGTACTGAATGCTGATTATTCTGGCCGCTTCACAGTACGCATGAGGTTTGCATATTAACCTCTTCATTTTGCATCTTTGATACTTATTAGCCATGGATGATCCACATTTAGCATACAGCGTAATGGATGCATAACAGCTAACATACTGTATGGCTATTCACCATGAGGCTTCACAGTTATCATGCCGTATGCTTATTAGCCGTGACCGCTAAGCAGTTAGCATGCTGTATGAGCTTATTTGGCGTGGCTGCTCGCCCGAAGGCTTGCACTGCCATTTTAGTTGAATCTCCCTGCCCAGCTGTTTGAGCCTCCATCAAGGGCGGCACGCGGGGCTGACGGCACAGACTAGGTAACGGAACAGACAGAGAGATAAAAGGGAAATTAGACTTCTCTAGTGTGTTTGATCTGTTGCCTGTTTTACGATCTCCACTTAGTCCCATTACACTTAATACAAGCTCTGTGAGAGCAGGGGATGACATGCTGGGAGGAGCAGAAGGAGGAGGAATGGGGTGGGGGTAAGGGGGCGACTAGGGGGTAATCTTATGAGGCCACGGGATGAATAAAAGGGAGTAAGTGGGGTATCTGAAAAGAAATAAGGACAAATCTATAACCTCTGTCTATTTTTCTCCCCCTTTTGAAGACTTGGTCACGTGATTTCTGAAGGTGTATTAAAAATACGGTGTTTGCTAAAAGGGCCCGGGCTAATCCAGCCCATTTTCCACAGCACCAATCACTTCTTATAGTCAACAATGTGGGAGGCACTGGTCAAATTTACACAGAAAAATGGTTTAAATACCCTTAATCTAAGAAATGAATATGAAATCCAGCATGAGCGGGATCGTGTTTGCACAAACTTTAAAATCTAATTTACGTTTGATAGAGATAAAACCCTCCCTTTGGTCAATGAAGCTACAGTATGCTTAACCGCATTTGAACTGCATTGGGTTCTGATTGAGAACCCTACTCCTATTATTACCGGAGGGGATCGTGATTATTACATCAAATAAATCCAATAATTTATTATATAATGTGCAGGATCGTAGTTCACAGAACAACTGACAAGAGCGATTTCAGAAAGGTGGCTTTTCATCTCATGACACATTGAGAACAATTATTTTTGAAAGATAATAGCACAAACATGACCCTTTATGTCTAAATCAGAAGTTGTATGCAAATCTGAGGCAAAAATTGTGCACAATGTTTGCTTTTATCATGTCTCTAAGCTTGTGTTCCTATTCCTCAGATTCTACCTCCTCCATTCACTACAGTCAAACACAAAACTGTTCTCTCTCTTATCAAAGGACAGACGGGGGGAGAAAAGTTGATGCGTGTTTATGATGCAATATCACCGTGACAGATCCTGTTGAGTTTTTCTTCTCTGAATGCATTTTTTTTTCATTCTTAAAGACTGCAAAACAAACAGAGCCTATGGCAGTGCTTGTGAAACCCGCTCTTTGCCTGCGTTTAAAGAGGCCCAGCAGTGTGAGGCAGGCAAGCCTCATAAAAGCAGCACATTTTAAAAGCAGCGAGGGCAACCATCATGCCCTGACTCAGAGAACTGACAGCTTTGAGGATTTTTTTTGTACCTCTTTCTCAGTGATGTAAATGCTGAGTGGGATTTGAGAGGGTAGAGGTGGCTTTCGGGACACACACAGATCACAGACCTGTGTTTCTGTTACCCCCAAAGTGCAACATTTTGAATCTGCGCATCACTGTTTTTCTTAAATCTTATTATAATCAAAGCTCAGCAGCTTGACACAATGCCTACCGTAGAAAAAATAAAATGACGTGGTTATTAAAACTATTTACAATTCGATTTAAAATGTAGGGATGTATCCTTGAGGGATACAGGATAAAAGATGAAACTTCGGAATAAAAAAGTTCAGAATATTTCCTTTAAGACATGCATTTTTTCTGAGTGGTCAGAAAAATCTGCCCCTTCAATGTGCAACCACCTTAGAACGGCTGCACTTCCTGAAAAACCAGATCGTGGGGCTCAATCTCGTCAAGCGCGACAGGATCAATATTATTATGTTAAAAATGAAATTACCACCCAACATCTCAAATAGATCCAGCTTTAACAAAGACCTAACTGTTGGTCATTAGTTAATTTTACTTATTTTCTCATTAATGCATGGTTTGGATAGTTATGACAAATCAAACAATTGTCTGACATGGGTCTACTGTGTCTCCAATTACAGTTTAGCTACAACTATATGTCCCAGCTATTCACATTTTATGTAATATAAGTAAATATCAAAAGACATTCCCTTTTATATGGAGAAAACATTTATAGCTTGGGAAGTATAATTCGATCATGCAATTTTGTAATTTCATGGCATATGCTAAAAAATACACAGCTATGCATTTTTAGATGACTCTTCTTGAACGTTTTTGCATTAGCTTTAAATATTACATTGATTGCTGCATTGACCGTCACGCAAGGGTGATGTCATTAGAAGGAATATTGTAAAAAGGCACTCCAGTTTCTCATGGGGACTGGCCTTTTGCTGATGAGGTAATGTGACTGTGCTGTGGAGTGAGAGAACAGGGTTCAACTCCAACGTCTGGCAAGCAGCTTTTAATCTCCCTCGATCCCCTAACACTCCTCTATCCATCCCCACCTCTTTCGACTGCTCCATGATCGCCATCTTTCTTTCTCAGAATTGTTTTTCACTAATTGATAGATTCCCTTCATTGAACCTGCTTCCCCCGCTCACTCTTTTTCACAAATCTCCCCGAAATCACCGAACTCCGCAAGATATCGGCTAGAAAAGTGACATATGTTAGTGTTTGTGCTATTCTACTTGGCTTTAGCTAATCTTGATGGCATGTTCCTTCAGACACTTAATGCTTTCACTATGACAGAACGCCATTGTTTTAGCATGTCTGGGGATTATCGATCAGAGCCAGGACAAGCTCAACTTTACAACCTGAGTACTGAGACAAACAAATGAATGTGTGCGAAGTGACATCAATGACTTTCCCTTGTTACATGGAGAGCGCATATGAAAACTAAATAGATAAGCCAGCATAAGGGACTGCGTTTTTCACTTTTAACGGTGTTTGTGCATAGCTTGCAAAACCATCAAAGTCAAAGCAAAGACTAAAATGAACAGATTATTTAATGCAATGAAACACATTACACCTCGCTATGTTGTTTGTCTTTCTAAATCCTCTCTCAGCCATCTAATCCGGTCTTTACTTTTATATGACCGATTGTGACCAAAAAAATTGTGGCTTGCAGCCCTGAAGGCCGGTAGCCTTTCATAAAAGGGGCTTTTTGCCTCATTGCACAACAGAACTTCCCTTGGTTCAACAGGTATCTGCAGACAGTCTGTGTTAGCCAAGCCTGGAGAGGGCAAACTCATTCCCTCGAGCTCAGTCACTGAATTGAGATGCAGCTTAGCCCAGAGTCAGAACCACATATGAATCCCTCTTGGTGCTAAAGGAATTCGTGACCAACCCTGTTCCCTGAAGGTGATCATTTTAACCCTAATTTTGAACACCAGAGTTATTTAGCAGATCAGATAGCTGTTAAATGATATGCGTTCTCTTGATGTTGGATTAAGAATGTATGAGGACAGTAGATCTCCCTCAGGTTGGCTACTATTGGGCCAGGGATTTGATGCCAAGCAATACGTCTCAATGTCTATGGTGATCTTCTGACTTTTATCTCGTCCAAACACTAGCATGACTTATTTATTGTCCATCCACTCCCCTTAGAAAATGAAGGATATTGACCACTCCTCTTAAAATCACAAAAATTTTAAGAGGATATACTGTATATTTGAGCGAGGATACTGTATATATAAAAGTGAATATATACAAGATGATATATAAATGAGCGAAGAGGTCCAGCAGGTGAAAGACTTTGTTAAGAAGACATTTTTTTCTTTACATTACATTAAATTTATTTAGCAGACGCTTTTATCCAAAGCGACTTACAGTACGTTTTTAGCCAGACTATAGCTGTTAAATTACGATGGGGCTCACATACACTGGAAATTTGAATTTGCTTGAAAAACTAAAACAGGAGCATTAATATCACGCCTGAAAAAAGTTTTGGTGAGATTTACCGCTGCATCTAGGAAAATGCTATTCTTTGCCAACCTTGCTCAGTTAGCAAAGTAATGATAATCAGTCCAGAGGGTAGCACAGATACTTCTGTCTGAAAATAATTAAATTAATGAATAGAAGAGACTGGGGTCCGATGAGTCATACCACTATTTTGCCTATTTTGAACAGCTCTGACATCTATTGATAACAAATACATGATATGGCTCATTGGTGCCCCCATGGCTCGTCGAACCCCAGTCTCCCATTAATATCACAGGAAGCCTTGGCTCCATATGGAAAACTTTAATAATCTAAAATTTGAGGAACACATTTAAATTAGGGTAAACTTCCTACGCTTCTGGAGCAACATTGTGACTGACAAAGTCAGATAGTTATGATTGTTAACCTGCATTAACTTGCCATTAAACATTTAGTTTGAATGTAGCCATAAATGTATTTTCAAACACTGCTGATGTTGTTCTAAAAATTTACGCAAGATGCTACAGAAATAAGAATTACGAGACAAACTTTTTTTTTTCCTCTCTGCTGAAAAATCTATGTGAATTGCTTCTGTAATCTGGCAACTCAAGATGACCTCTGTCACCGTGTTGGGGGTTAAAATGTTTACAGGGTTGAGAGGGTTGGGGCATCTTCACACTCAGGGAAGGAGGGCAGGGTCAGTTCGGGATGAAAAACTGTCAGCAGCCCACCCAAAAGCAATCACAAGCCATAAAATAGCCTCGCTTCAATTAGTGTCACGGAATAAAATACTTTGTAAAGGAAATAAATGCCGCGGGAGCTGAAGATTCATGCTTTCAAATAAACTCGGGGGTTTGAATTTTTAATTAGGGGGCTGCTAATTACAGTCATCAGACAGAGGTTCTAAATACATTCCACTTTGCCTCGCTCCAGACAGGCCCTAGGCCCTGCTGTATTTTTCCCTCCCTTTAATAATTGATGGCGATGGCTCTGGACGCATCAGCTGTGCATCGCGCGGCTCGGAAATGGCCTCCGCATTAGGCATGCCGCTGCCTTAAAGCCATGTACATTAGCGAAATGACAGAATGCAGAAAGGATGGCGATGGGAGGGGAAGGGGGGATGAGATGAGGAGAAAGAAGGAGGGAAGGGAGGAAAAAAAAGTGTCATTCCCCGGCTGCTGCCGATTGGTTCTATTAGCAGGTCCAAAAACAGTTGGGTATTGAGCAATAATTGAGCTGACACTAATAATGAAAGCAGATACTGGCTGGGAGGCATTAGCAATATGCTAAAGATATTGATGCTTCTAATAATTGTGGAGGGCCCAGATGACATTAGCTAGAGCCAAGAATCGAGCTGTAGACCTGTAGTGCATCTGTAGACCTATTAAGGTTTTAAAACATGCCCACGCCAAGTGGTGATGGAAGTTGCGCTATAGGCCTAATAATAACAATGAGTGAATAAATTAATAAGTAAGAGTTTATACGGTGGTGACCCACATTTAACTATATCTAGGAATATAATAAGTGACATATGAGAATACCTTCTATTGGATATCCTTGTAAAGGTCTGTGCATCCTGTATAGTTGCAAATCATATAACCCCCTCACAACCCAATTATTTTACGATAAATGTTCATTCTTTGAGCTGGGAACAATGCACACTGATGGTCTCTTTCTCTCTCTTTCTAGCTTGCTTTCAAATGCACATTCATCATGTTGTCAGTTCTAGTTTTTACATCCCCCAACCAAGTCATCTTGGCAAATCTAAAGCCTTGAAAAATGGTCTTAATAATCAGTATGTAATTCCTTTATAACATCCCCTATTAAACATGTAGCCCACTGGAAACAGAATGAAGAACATTAGCCATGAAAATGCGGAAGATTCAGGAAGTTCTTGTGATGCTTTGAGATCTGGGGACAACCCCAAGGCTGTCTTTTCATGGTGATTGCCTTTGCAAATCTAATGTTCACAACTCCCCAAACTCTTAATCAAGCTGCCGGAACCATCCTCAATTTGTAAAAGGGACATCAAGTTGCACATTTGCGGGGAAACAAAAATCTACAAGTGGTCTAAAATTCATCATAGGTTTCTTGCACTGCTGGCAACAGATAGTCACCACAGCTGATTCAGTGGACCATCATCGTACCTTTTCTATTTTTTGCAAAAAGTAAATGTGGAACCCTTCCTTGGAAACAAAGAAAGTATCTTTCTGTCTCATGGTCCAGGCAAGAATATAATGACTATCAGTTTTTATATCACTCATGCCCAAAGAGCAATGAGCATGCTCAAAGAGCATGTCATTCAGTTCAATTGAAAAAATACAAATTTGCACGGAAGACAGCTGAGCTGAGAATATTTTGGGTTCCACATTTTAATACCCATCAGTACACCATAGCTGTTAGTGCATTTATTCACACCACAGTGTTTCAAATAAAGTAATGCAAAACATTATGAAAAAAATATACAAAAATGGAAGAACTGATATTTGAAAATGGATTGGCATTTGTTGTGTTCTCCAGGGTAAGGAAACTCTTAAGTCTCTCAGTACTGTGTTGAGACAGGACCCTGAGTGGACACACCCTCGTCAGAGAATAACATTCAATACGAGATGCCCAGACTTAATTTGTACTGACGGATATATGCGAGTGGATCTTCTTTATCCCTTTGGTTCAGTGAATGTGAAACATTTGGTAGCTTGATGACCACTCTGCAGTCAGGTTGAATCTTAGTCAAGAATCAAAAATATGAGGGCAGCCAAGTTCTTGGAAGAGGATTTTCACCAGAAGGACACAGAAAATATGAGGACAAAGGCCCTGTTAACGATACACAGAAGTTCTGGTGTTTGTGTCTGCTCTCTAACTCACTTTAGAAACATTAGAAGTTTGTGGCTCCAAAAGTATGTGACCTGCATGACCTTCAAGGCAAAGCCAAAGTTTGCTGTGAGCGGTGAAGGAGCACGGAGAGCAGTTCCTCATTAATGACCGAGTCGACCTCTCCTTTCCTGGAAGGAAGCCTACACTGAAGACTTGCAACCATCACTCCTCTGGACACTGCGTAAGCTCAGCATGGTGGAAACAAATTTACAATCCACACATCTAAAGGGGTGAAAATTAAGAGATACTTTTTGACATAAATGGACCATCACTTTTCAGCTAAATGCTGCTGGTTTTCAAGTAAATGCTAAGATGGTGCTTCGCTGATGTCCCCCAAAGGGAGGGGTGGGATTTGTTCACTGGGATAAATCATGCAGGAACAAGCTCATTTATGCAAGAGTTTGGCTCCAAAAAATGGAAGAGCCTTGAAATAAGAAAGGACAGCTATCGCAGCCCATGTATTTACAGGTAATGGTGTGTGTTCTGTTACAGACTTCAGAGATATTAACCATTATGAAAGTAGACTGTAATTATGTTAACACATGAATTCCAGTATGAAGGCCAATGGTGTGCATAAAGTATATTTCTGAGCTTGAAACCAATCTCTGAGCCAAACAGGTCATGCTTGAATTGTTTTCCTCTTATCCCATCTGGAAATGACACATGCTAAAATCAACCTTAAAGGCACAAAAATATGCTAACTGTTAACCAAACAACATCCAACATCACCAAAAACCATGGTTTTCATTGCTGAAAAAAAAACTAATATAATTTTTCTCAGGGATATTAAATTACAATATTAATAGTATATTTTGACACTAATTTTGCTTAACAAAGCATAGGCATAAGGCAATGTATTTTTGCTGCGATTTACTCTCTTAAAAATAATAAAGATTTGGGAGACAGTCTATCTCAGTCCGTTGGTTATCTGGCTTCCCAGACATGAGCTACTCAATCCCCCAGGGCTGGGACTCAATTCCCTGAGGATGCTTTTTTTGTATTGGGGTTCCAATCTCTCAGCAACTCTCTCCTGGTTTGCAAAAAGTTAACAAAAACACATCAGAAGTTTATACAGACTGGTGCAACAACAAGTGGAGCAACTAGGGCAAACGCAATGTAGCTATTATACTCCCCGTGTCAGTAAGTGGCAACAACTTCTGGACACAATTCTTATATCAACTTTTCCATTACATTCTAGACACCTGAACAAAACTGCTTCCAATTTGAATGCCTTTTTCATTCCTCAGTTACCATCCTGTCATTGAGCAGCACAGCTGTAGGAAAGTACCTCTTTTCCTCTGGTAGTGTCTAATTCATCCAGACAGGAGTTAGTAGAGTAGAAGATGCCTGTCAACTCTGCTTCCCAACTTCCTTGATTAACATGAAACTTTAATATACCTCTCAGAAATTCCTCGATGAAATGGGACATTTTCACTTATGCAAGGATTCATTCGGCTCTGACAGATTTGTATCTAGAAAATCCCACCTGAGTGCTTGACTTTCCACTTAAACTCAGTAGTTTGAGCGCGAAATGGAAAATCACTTGGATATATATTTTTGTCATAATTCCTTTCAGTAAGGAGATCCAAGATGTGCACTGATATTGCTAATGTTCTGCATAACCATTCCAATGAAGTGCAAAATTTTATTTACTTTGAGAAAAACACATTTCAGTCTATAATGAATCAGTAATGAATGCATTGCCGATTTAGGAATGATATTGCATGATATGGAACTTTGTTTATTCAACTGATGACTTATTTTTGAAAACATGTTTCTGAAAACATAAGAATAAGATATGCGCTCATTCTCCATCATCCAAAACAGCCTAAATATTTCTTCAAAGGAAATAAAAATGAGGTTGTCGCAAGGCTGCAGCAGCATGTGTTAATTGGGTTGAACTCATCGCACAGTAAAAACATGCAGCACAGGGCTGCAGATA